>JABXJD010002243.1:0-57885 GCA_013375575.1 Percina caprodes
AGCCCTGATACTTTTCAATGTCAGAAAGTGCCGCACAAGACCCACAAATTTATTGATCAATAGTATTTTCATAAGCAGGTCAAAGTGTTCTCCATAGAACCATTCAGGTATACTACTTAAGCACTCATGATGTTTCTGGCTCGGATGATTGACCTGGCAGCCATAACAAACGTCCCAATATTGATAGAGCACAATGCCCAACAGATGTAGAGACGCTGTTTTAATGCTGTCTATAAGCCGCGTTGACACCACGCCCGTCGGTCTAATCACAACCACAATCACACTCATATGGGGCTATGTCTGGACATGTGTTGACCCGGCCAGCTGTGTGACCCCAGGTGGTAGAGGGGTTATGTCTGGACATACATCAGCTGTGTGACACCCAGTGATAGGGGGCCGGAGGTGATCTGATCAAAAGAGAGGGTGGCGTCAAAAGTGGAGGGGGTGCCAGGAATTGTTCAGGGGTTGTAAATGATGATGATGAAGATGAATGTGGAGATCCGGTGGTCGTCAGAGGGGTGACAAAATTCTGCAGACCAGGAGGTGTACAGGGGATAGGGTAACACCCCCTCCAGACCTTCTGGAAGAATAAATAACAATCACTCATTAGACACGTAGTAAAGAAAAAAACTATTTTGACAAATTATTTCCCACACTTATCAATTATGTCGTCAAATATAAGTCTGTTCTTAATCTTCTCATAAGAGGTCCTTATACTATCTCTTCTGATGACATAGTCGATAGTATCAAAGTGTTTCTTCAATAGCTCCCAATCACACCACTGTATAAAGAAGACGTTTTTAAACCACTCTTCATACTCCTGGGTAGACACCAGATAGGGCTTCAGTCTCCACTATGGACGTCCTCTGGTAGCAACAAATTTCTCTTTTTCCTCGCATACTCTGAGAAATATGAATTCTTCTGGAGATCTATTTTATCTGCTTCCACACTAAAAATTTTCCCTTCTTTGTGGCTATCCCACTGTGTTACATAAATAATTTCAGGAAAACCTGGATTATCGAGATCTGGACAGGCTACAGATCTAAAAAGACAATCTTTTAAACTTAAAGTGTACTCTGTTCTAGCCTCAGACTTTAACTCCGGGTCGCCACTAGTACACACAGCTAAAGTAACACAGCCATTACCATCACCAACAGAATACTCGTATCCATTGTCTCCCATAAACTCTAAATTACCCGTACAACAATCAGCCATGTCGGTAGTAAAAATCTCGGGACGACTTTCTTCAACGGCGCATAACTCAATTCAAATGTAGTGGCAGGACCAGAAATACCTTCACCATTAGTCCAGCTCTCGTGCATCAAATCCGTGAGTATCCATGTCTAGGGACACAGATGTAGCGCAATTTAACGGACCTCTTGCAGACTAGCTAGGGGAAAAAAGTGACCCGTGAGTTTCTTGTTACTTAAAGTCTGAAAACCCCACCCAGCGACCCATCAATGCAGCATCACGATTTTAGCTCCTACCCATTGGTCATGTACGCACTCCACCAACGTCATCATGAACCACTATAGGGCAATAAACAGCTAACGCTTTTAGCTAGCTAAAAAAACGGAATAAAAGTCATAGACAGCTTGAAAACATGACTATGGCGTCCTGGAAATCACACACAGGTTAACAACCTAGTCATACGACCTTAACCCATTAAAGTTAAAAAACCATTGCTCCCCCAGACAGACAGACACACGCCCTGCAGCTAGCTAGCTAAAAACATCACAACATTTCAGCAAGCAAGCTACAACAACGTCGTTTTTCAAGCTTTTAAAACCTGAATCTTTGACTTACCATCATTTTCTTCTTTTATACAATATGCACTGGTTTTATTCCATTAATTTTGACAATCTGCGCGACAGCTTCACATATAGGGTGAAATCACCCTCCTCAGAACGCACAACGGTACGCGTAGGTATCAACATAGGAGGGGGAATTTGACCCCCACCTTTTAGGGATTATGCTAATTTTTGGCCCCCACCTAAAGGTGTTAACATATCACTACTGATAAATTTGATATAAGCTAATTAATTCATATATCTAAAAAAAAAAAAAAAAAAAGAAAATGGTTCTATTTTGCTATTTGTTTTCAAATGTCCAATCTGCGGCTTTCGTACGCATATTTGATGCAACACATGAAACTAGGTGACAAGGTGGTCAACAAAACTGAGCGTGACCTACTCTGCAAGCTGTCCCACAGACAGTAAGTGTGTTATCTAATGTATTTATGTACATATATGTATTTATGCATCTTTAGAACTACTTCGTAGCTTAAATATGGGTTTGAAATTCATGCTATTACTATCTCTGAGTCCTCTGGTTGAGTTTTAAGCTGATTAGAGCTCCAACAAGAGTTTAACATTAAAAGGTTCCCACCAGTAGAAGCCGGGTCTTTTCCCATTGAAATACAAATTATGTTGGTACCCAGCAGCCTCCTGGCTTTTGCAAACTAATTTAACTCTCTGCTGCATAATTTTGAGCTTAGGCTCATCTAATAATACTTTTTTTCCTGTAAATGTACCAAAATTGCAGCATCTGCCTTTCAGTTCATGGTAAAGTTGTTTTGAGCATTCAATAAATCTAACAAACAATTGCAATAGGTGGGTTGGAGCTCAAATTGGTTTCTTACATTATAGGGTCCCACAGGTAGAAGCTGGGTCTTTTCCCCTAAACCACTCATGAAGTTGTCTGTTTAATAAGTAAAAGGGTGTTTAAGGTGTCCAAAAATCTATTGAACTTTTATCCGTGTTTGGGTTAGTTAAACTATAATTATTTTGTTCTCTTTAACAATTCTTTGATTTCCTGTGGCAGTCCCTGCTGGTGTAAGAGGACTCCCATTTCACAAATCAGAACATTCAAGCAGGGTGAGCCACATCAACAGCAGTATATTTAAGCTCTCATTTGTATTTGTTTTAATTTTTCCAGGTGCAGAAGGCCTTAATAAGTCTGGAGACAACCAAGATGTCCTCGCAGCATGCACAGAGCATTCATGAGAGAAATGATTTGAGGAGGATGGTTTTCCACCAGAAGACTCTTTTGGAGAACAAGGGTAAATAGAAACAGACAAAGCAAAGTCACAAAAGACTTTCCTAAGTCACTTATTTGTATTCATTTATATTTAATACAGTTTCAGGTGAAGTGTTGCCGACAGTGGGATCCCCTGAGCTGCCAGGCGGCCGAGAGGAGGATGAGGAGAGGGGTCTGTGGGAAGAAGATGTGGGTCTGTCGGTGGATGTGGTGAGTCTGTCGTGGAAGTGGAAGCGAAGAGTGTCAGAAGACAGTGAAGGATCTTTTGATTTGTCAGCTCGCCAAGTGCGGGCTAAAGAAACTGTTCATCTGAAAAAATGAAGATGCAAAGATCAATGAACTTCATTTGTGTTGGAGTGACACAGAATGACGAGTAAGAAATAGAGTAAGTGTAAAAAATAGTGTAAGAAATTGTTGTGGTTTGGGGTTTTGTTGGAGTATTTTTCCTGTTGGCCCTCTGGTGTTTGTGTCTCAGTGTTCTCCCGGTCTCATGTTGTTGGTCTTGTCTTGTGTTCCCTCAGTGTCTATATGTTCTGTTTCCCGTTTTATTTTTAAGTCTGTTTTTGTCCCGGGAACCAGTCTCCCCAGATCCAGTCCCCTGGCTTCCCTGGTTCTGATCCCCAGGGTTCCCTCAGGGTTTCTCGGGTCCCAGGTCCTAAGGGAATCCGGCTTGCAGTGTTTTAAGTTCCCTTGGCCTAAGTTTCCCGGCCTTATGTCTGTCCCTGTCTCCGTCCCTGTCATTGTCCCGTTCCTGTTTTGATGCCTTTTTGTTCCTGTCTCTGTCCCCGTGTTTGTCTTTGTCCCAGTCACCATCCCAGTCCCTGTCACCGTCTCCATCCCTGTGTCAGTTCTGTCCAAGCCTGCCCCATCTGTCCAAGTCTGTACAAAAAAAATATTAGGCCATCCATGATTTTCTCATGCATGCTTTAAGTGTAGCTAACTGACTGGTTTTGTCAAGCTTGACTGACAGTATAATTGGGTGTCATCCGCATAACAATGAAAGTTAATTGAGTGTTTCCTAATAATATTGCCTAGAGGAAGCATGTATAAGGAGGATAGAATGGGTCCAAGCACTGAGCCTTGTGGAACGCTGGATAAATATGACTTCATTTAATATAATATTCCTTTAATGCCAGATAAATGTTCTAGTCTCTGTACCAGGATGGTATGGTCAATAGTGTTGAATGTAGCAATAAGATCTAATAAAACAAGTATGGAGAAAAGTCCTTTGTGACACGCTTTCCCCCGATGTTAAAGTCACTTTTCTGAGCTTTTGAAGCTTTTATAAAAGAAAAACCTCAAATCTGATATATAGGAACTTTTTGAAAATGGGTCAAATTTGACCCTAGGACAACAGGAGGGTTAATAGAAAAGGTTTGGTCCTAATGGCACAATGGCTCATGGTTAACAATGCTGCCTACAGACAACCAGCAAGTAGTTGCTACAAAGTCTGACACAGGTTTGATACCCCATCCAGGCTCACCACCCTCACAGGTGGGGATGGCACACACACACAATATGACACATGCCTCTGGTGTGAGAGAACAGTGTTCAATTCCCACTGTGATACATCAACCACTCTGTCCCTGAGCAAGATACTTAACACCTAGTTGCTCCAGACACATACACTAACATATAGCAATTGTAAGTTGCTTTGCATGAAAGCATCAGCTAAATGGCTAATAATCATCATCATCATCATCTCTGTGGTACACCACAAGATATGTACATGTATGACGATTTTTGTTCACCAATAAGGTTGAAAAGTTAAGGAACTGAATTATTTAAAAAGGATAAACAGGTCAGAGGAAAAGTAAGGACAAACTGGAATGCACAATTAAACTTAGTAATGTCCACCAAACACTTGTCCAAGCTATTCCCCTGTCTGCACTGTTTCACAGACTAAGTTTCCAACATCTGAATGAAATCCTGAGAGTCATTTCAATCGTTTGGTGTAAGGTGGTCATAAAACTCAGTCCTGTCTTTATGTTTCTATAACAAACATGTTTGATATTTGGCTCGTTGGAGATGAACCTGGCGGTGGAGGAGGAGAGCAGAATGGCAGCAGCCGGGGGCGGTGACAAAAAGCTGCCGTAAAGTCAAAGAAATGTACATCCTGTTAGGTCAGATTCCCATTTAACAAAATGTTACCAGACCCAACATACAGGACGCAGCAAACGGCTAGAGCGCTGTGCTAAGCTAAATGCTAAAGAGGGAAAGTTCCCGATTTTCAACCCTTCTGAAGCGAGTCATTACCAATGGATAAACACTGGAGACGTTCATCTGCATGTACGGCAGAACAGAAAGTCAGCTGACGTTCCCTTAAGGCAGTGGTTCCCAATCTTTTCAGCTCAAGACCCAAGAGAAATTTGGTGTCTCCTGGGACCCAAATTTACAAAAATACACCAAGAATCATTGTAACATCTACATTTTTAATCTGTGGACAAAAGACGGAACAAACCATGAATTTAATGTATATGAAGTATATTTATTCCATTATAAAAGTAATCAAAAACAGAAAAGGTCTCTATTGTCCTTTCTGTGTCTCTGTCCCCTCCCATCGTCCCTCAGTACCGACACCAACATGTTTTTAATAATGCTGTCTTGAATTTAATGAGATGTATATAGCTGGTTGAAGATATCAACCAGCTGATCTACTCTAGGTTCGGTTTGAAAGTGCCAGGTTTCAGGTACGCTAGATTCGAAAAGCCAGATTCTCATTTTACTCTGCCAATTGGCGACCCAATAAAACATTTTGGGTCCCGACCCTAACTTTGGGAAACATTGCCTTAAGGTACCAACTAACGCTAGTGGTCTTTACATATGGCAGTCTTTAACGTTAGATGGTTGTCATACGATGTGAGGTCAGTCTCCTAGTGTCCGGTAGACATAAGCTGGACCACTACCTCTGTAGCTGAGAGCAGAGGATGTGGCCAGCAGAGAGTGGTTGCTATGGTGCAGAGTTGATTCGTGGATGGGTTGCAGCTGGGAGCAGGTGAATCAGCTGGGCAGCAAGCAGGAGTTGGGAGAGTGATGTGGATCTCACTTTATTATGCATGGGCTCTTCTCCTGACTTCAATAAAATGGCATCTTTGAGAATATACCTTAGAACGTAGGCAACACAACAGGCCCTATACGTACGCACGCACGCACGTATAGGGCCTGTTGTGTTATGCCTGATCATGCCTGACATGTCTAGTTGTTTCAGTGTATCCACACTTCAGCTATAATTCCTATGTTCAGATTTCCCAAGAGCTTAAGTATCTACCCAGTGGGATGAGGACAGGCGGGGAGGCCACTGCAGCCAGTTGGCCCTGCTTCTCCTGCAGGAGGCCATCGGGACACATCCCTCTTCTGAGCCACCAGTCCTGAAGGACTCAAAGGTTTACAGTAGCTGTGGCCTTCCTGGCACACACCATAAAATAAAGTCACTATTAGCTATAAATTGTGTCTAAACTAATAAAGAAAACTAGACTGCCAGATCTCTGTCCTCGAAAGAAATAAATCCACCTAAAAGGAAGGAGCAAACACCCTGGTGCAAGGGCTGCTTCACTCTGACTGGGAGTCTGTCTCCCAGCCTTCCTTATGTAGAGGAGGCGGCCACCCACTAATGGCCCAATCACGAACACCTGAGATAGGCAGAGAGGGAGAAGAACACTGCACACTAGAAAATGCACCCATATATATTTATTTCCAGCTTCCTGCTTCTTACAGTGCAGACGCTTTGCTGCTTGCTCATGCCTCTGCTTGCATATTTTTGCTGATAATCTTGCTTTTCCTCTGAGAGAAACTATGAGCAGCGGCTCTTGGATACCTATAAATCATTGGACTATACATTTTTTGTAGACATAGCAGGCTATTGCCATATTTTAACATTTTTCTGCCTGAGCGTGGCCTACCAATAGCTCAAGCCTGTCCTACAGTGACTGCAGCTAAAGCTAAATAGCAGCAAGATGCCTCCTTTTCTGTGGATGACTCCTTCAGAAGATTGCACTTCTGGAAACCAAGGTTCACCTATTAGAAGTGAACGTGGAAGTAAACAGATCTTGTGGAAATGACACCACTTTACCATGGACCCAAAACAATGGACAAAAGCATGCTAACCCACGGCTAATTAGCACCAAGAAGACTACAAAGAGACAGGAGGGCTGTGGAACGGTTAATAAATCAACAAGTGGTAGTCCTCCTGGAACTCGGCTGGTGCGAAGCCTAAGAGTAAATCATTTTCCTGGGAAATGGGAGGACGACTAACGGGCAGGGCACAGCGCCCTGAGATTTGTGATACGACCGGCTGGCCTGCATTATCATCCCAGCAGAGCGCCTCTTCAACCCCTGTACCTAGTAGGACACAGCCGTGGACAGCTGCAAAAGGGAAAATAAGCAACAAAATGCCCCCCCAACAACTTGGTGTGCAACTTGATAACAAATTTGCTCCTCTGCTGCTGGACTGGACAGACATCTGATGACCGGGATTGCGTCTCATCGCCACACAGCAGGGTAAGGACCAAGAGCAATTCAAAAGTAAAAGCTAACAACTGGGCCTCAGACCCTGATTGTGGGTGACTCTGCTGTAAAAGATTTAAAAAAACAGTAAAAACATTCAAATACTCTGTTTTCCCAAAGACACGGTGTCTGACTTGACCCAAAGAATCCCAGATATCATGGCAGAACACCCAACTGTGAAGAACATTATTCTGCATATAGGGTCACATGATGTTGTAAAGCAACAGTCTGAATTGCAGAAACTGGACTTTATGGGACTGCTAAACCAAGTCAGCTCCTTAAACGCAGATGTGTTTATCAGTGGGCCTATACCGCCAGTGAGAAGAGAAGCTGAGAGATTCAGCCGACTGTTGGCACTAAACAAATGGCTTTCAACTGAATGTATTGTCCATTCTCTGCAGTTCATTGACAATTTTAACATTTTCTGGGAGCGCTTACATCTTTTTAAAGCAGATGGACTTTTCCTTAACAAGCCAGGAGTAAAGCTGTTCACCTCTAACCTACTTTACTCTCTGTGCTACACATCTACTCCCTCCGTCAAGGACACAAGACAAGCCCAATCTAAACAAGAGGAAGACACAACTAAGTGCGGCAGTGATTCACCACAGCCCCCACCTGTGCACAGATTTGACCGTGGGAGACCAGAGAGCAGAGATACGGAACATCAAATATCCTTTTCACCCGTCCAGCACCCTTCAAACCCCCCTACCAGCCCTGAATCCCTTGAGGTGCCATCGCTGTCTCAACTCACCCTTTCCCCTCTTTCCCCCATCCCCATGTTGGAGTTCAATGACAAGATGAAGCAGCTGGTAGATGTTGGAATCAAATTTACACCCCTTCCTTCCCCCATCGCCCAACCCCGGGCAAAAGTAAAACGCCAGGTACCTCTGCCCCAGACTCATAAGGACGCTTGTGTGCAGCAAGCACACAATCCAGCAAGCAAAACCTGATATGTGCCGGGCCTAGGCTCCAGGACTTGTGACACTCATGACTTTTTCAAAGACAAGCCCGGCCCTGTGTTTTCAATTCTTCCTCAATTTATGCTGTGATAGGCAATAGAAAAAGGATGGTGAATAAGCACTTAACTGCAAACTTAGCAAATTTAGCATCCATTCTTCGTCAGCCACAGCCTGTCCCAAAAAATGAGAACACACTAACACTAGCTTT
The DNA here is from genome assembly GCA_013375575.1 of Percina caprodes. NCBI lineage: Eukaryota > Metazoa > Chordata > Actinopteri > Perciformes > Percidae > Percina > Percina caprodes. The sequence goes on from JABXJD010002243.1 coordinate 8,710, forward strand.
ACTAAACGTCAGGTCTTTGGCAGGAAAATCATTTTTAATCAATGATTTTATTATTAATCACAATCTAGATTTTATGTTTTTAACTGAGACCTGGTTAGACCATAATAACAGCGCTGCTGTTCTCCTCGAGTCAGCTCCCCCTAACTTCAGTTTTATGAGTGAGAATAGAGTGAATAAGAAAGGAGGTGGAGTCGCCATTTTGTTTAATGACTCGTTCCACTGTACGCAAATATGTTATGGAAATTTTGCTTCTTTTGAATATATGGCTATTCAGTTAAGGTCGTCCCCTCAAGCTATGTTTCTAAACATCTACAGGTCACCTAAATATTGTGCAACCTTTATTGATGACTTCACTGGACTGCTGTCTATAATCTGCATTAACTTTGATTGTGTAATCATTGCGGGTGAATTTAACATTCATGTTGACAACCCCCAGGACAGGGGGACCAAAGAACTGTGTTGTGTTTTTGAGAACTATGGACTGACTCAGCATGTGGCAGAGCCCACGCACAATAAGGGGCGCACGCTGGACTTGATTGTCTCCAAGGGTCTGAACATTTCCAAGGTTGTGGTGACTGACGTTGCTCTGTCTGATCATTCCTGTGTTTTCTTTAACGGCTCTATCTCTGTGCCCAAAAGTGTCCAAACAAAGATAATCAGAAAACGGTTTATCACTGAAAACACCAGTGAAACATTTACTCAGCTTTTCTCCTCCACACGCCCTCTCAGGGCTCTCAGTCACTGAGCTTGTAGATCATTTCAACTGTAAAATTACAAATGTTATTGATGCCATTGCTCCCACTAAGGTCAAAGTTGTCTCTGGTAAGAAAAGGTCTCCATGGAGAAATGTCCCACTGGTGAGAGCAGAAAAAAGAGAGTGTCGAAAAGCTGAACGAAGGTGGTGAAAAACAAATCTCCTTTCCATTATAACGCTATAAAGAGAGACTTCACATTTATAATTTGGAACTGAGGAATGCAAGGCGGTCCTTCTTCTCTGATATTATCTCTAGAAACAATAATAATTCACGTGCTTTGTTTGCTACTGTCGATAGGTTAACAAACCCTCCAGGACCAGTAGCATCTGAACTTTATCTACCAAGGCCTGCAATGACTTTGCCTCCTTCCTCAAAGATAAAATTCTGAAGATTAGACAAACAGTCAGTGCCTCCATATCAAGTACAGGATATGTGTTGTCACAGTGTTCAAGCAAAACTAGTTCCAATATGACAGAATTTCATGCGATCAACCATAAAAACCTGGAGGACATTATACAACATCTGAAAACCTCCTCCTGTTGCCTTGATATTCTACCAACGGGTGTTTTCAAAAATGTCTCAAATTGTTTAGCTTCTGATCTTCTACAGATTGTGAACATGTCTCTTCTTTCAGGAATCTTTTCACAGGCCCTGAAAACTGCAGTAATCAAACCACTCTTAAAAAAGAACAATCTAGACACATCACTAATGAGCAACTATAGGCCAATATCAAACCTTCCGTTTTTAAGTAAAATCATTGAAAAAGCAGTTTTCCAACAACTCAACCATTTCTTGTCACTAAACAACAGTTTTGATACCTTTCAGTCGGGTTTCCGACCACACAACAGCACTGAGACGGCTCTCGTTAAGGTCTTTAATGACATCCACCTTAACACAGATAATGGCAAAATTTTAGTCTTGGTATTACTTGATCTCAGTGCTGCATTTGACACGGTTGACCACGACATATTACTAGGCCGATTGGAAAACTGGGTTGGCCTTTCTGGCTCAGTACTAAACTGGTTTGAATCCTACTTACAGAATAGAGATTACTTTGTGTCAGTAGGTAATTATACATCTGAGCGTACAAATATGACGTGCGGAGTTCCCCAAGGCTCCATTCTGGGGCCTCTTCTGTTTAACATCTACATGCTTCCACTGTCTCAGATTATGGAAAACAACAAAATAAGTTACCATAGTTATGTGGACGACACACAAATTTACATAACTTTATCGCCAGGGGACTATAGTCCAATACAAAAACTGACTGTGCATTGAACAAATTAACGGCTGGATGTGCCAGAACTTTCTGAAATTAAATGAGGGAAAAACTGAGGTGGTTGCTTTTGGAGCAAAAGAGGAAAGATTAAAAGTCTGCACTCAGCTTCAAACAACAATGTTAAAAATAACAGACAAAGCCAGAAATCTTGGTGTAGTCATGGACTCTGACCTGAATTTTAACAGCCACATTAAGACAATTACAAAGTCAGCCTATTATCACCTTAAGAATATATCAAGGGTTAAAGGACTTATGTGTCAACAGGATTTGGAAAAACTTGTCCATGCTTTCATCTTCAGTAGACTGGACTACTGTAACGGGGTCTTTACAGGTCTCCCTAAAAAATCAATCAGACAGCTGCAGCTGATTCAGAACGCTACTGCTCAAGTCCTCACTGAGACCAAGAGACTGGATCACATCACTCCAGTTCTGAAGTCCTTACACTGGCTTCCTGTGCCTCAAAGAATTGATTTCAAAGTTCTTTTGCTAGTTTACAAATCACTAAACGGTTTAGGCCCAAAATACATTTTCTGATCTCATCCCAGACCAAGGTCATCTGGGACAGGTGTACTTTCTGTTCCTAGAGTCAGAACTAAACAGCAGCGTTCAGTTTCTATGCTCCTCATAGCTTGGGGTTGAGGAATACTGAACTACATGTAATCACACTATTAGTTCACGTATACATTTTGCAGTAGCTTGCTAGTAGTTCAACTACATTCACCTTGGAATCAAGGAGTTGACTTGCTTTTTGCTCTTTTTTGCACTATAATAATAATAATAATTAAAGTTGCAAGCAGCGATGAACGGCCCTCGCTAACCTGCGCGAGTCGGGATACTGGCGGACGCCTCCTGCGGCCGCGCATTTGTGCGCCACTCAGACACTGAAAATCGTTGCCAAAGAAAAGTGAACTCCCTGCTGAGTTCAATGACACCTCACAGAAGACTGTACGTCATACAAGCCATTATTTGTGAAAGGGCGTGGCCGCATCATAGGGGCGGGTCAAACATCACCATTATAAAGGAAGTCTCTGCTGAGTTCAATGACACCTTGCACAAAACTGTATGTCATACGGTACATTATCTGGTGGGGCGTGGCCGCATCATAGGGGGCGGGTCAAACATCACCATTATAAAAGGAAGTCTCTGCTGAGTTCAGTGATACCTCACACAAGACTGTGTCATACAAGCCATTATCTGTGAAAGGGGCGTGGCCGCATCATAGGGGGCGGGTCAAACATCACCATTATAAAGGAAGTCTCTGCTGAGTTCAATGACACCTCACACAAGGCTATACGTCATACAGTTCATTATCTGTGAAAGGGGCGTGGCCGCATCATAGGGGGCGGGTCAAACATCACCAATGAAAAGGAACTCTCTGCTGAGTTCAATAACACCTCACACAAGACTATACGTCATATGGTTCATTATCTGTGAAAGGGGCGTGGCCGCATCATGGGGGCGGGTCAAACATCACCAATCAAAAGGAACTCTCTGCTGAGTTCAATGACACCTCACACAACACTATACGTCATACAGTTCAATATATGTGAAAAGGCGTGGCCGCATCATGGGGGCGGGTCAAACATCACCAATGAAAAGGAATTCTCTGCTGAGTTCATTGATACCTCACACAAAGCTGTACCTTAAACGGTTAAAATGTTATGAAAGGGGCGTGGCCTGAGTGACTGGGCGTGGTCAAATTATAGGGGCCTCAGTATCACATGTAGACCACACATTCTAAGTTTCATGTAAATCGGATGATGTTTGTCATATAAGACATATTTCCTGTTGCCAGATGGTGGCGCTGTCTCCAAAAGTCCATATTGGCCTGTAGGTGTCCTCAGGCCTGGACTCTTGGTGATTGTGGGAAATTTCAAGCAGATATGACAACGTACACTGTAGTTACAGCCACTTTCTCCTTCATCGCTAAACACTCAAAATGGCCGCCATGCCACGCCCACACCGTTTGACGAAAAGTTTTTTTTAATAAATTTTCATCGTCAACATCTTAAGATGACACACACCAAGTTTGAAGTTGATCGGATGAAATCTCTAGGAGGAGTTCGTTAAAGTATAGCACCTTGTCTTTTAGGCCTACTTCCTGTTGCCACTAGGGGCGCTATGACTTTGAGCCAATAGCGGCGTGTCTATGTCGTCAGGGGCGGACTCTGATGAATACTGAAAAGTTTCGATCCAATCGGACAACGTACGCTCAAGTTACACCCACTTCCTGTTTTGTTGGCGATTCGCACAAAATGGCCGCCCGCCACGGCCACGCCCTATGACGAAAAGTTTTTCTTTTAATAACTTTTCATCGTTAACATGTTAAGATGACACACACCAAGTTTGAAGCTGATCGGATGAAAGCTCTAGGAGGAGTTCGTTAAAGTACGACACGTAGAAATGGCCAAAATCGCACTAATTTCGAACATTCAATACAAAATGGCGGACTTCCTGTTGGGTTTAGGGGGGGGCTACAATGGAGTTTTATGTCCGCCCTGCCATGCTACATATGTGGACCAAGTTTCGTGGCTCTACGTTAAATGTAGTGCAGGGCTGAATTTTCAAATTATTGTAGGGGCGCTAGCGAGCCATTTTTGTGCGCCTATTCCCGAAACCATTAATATACGTAAATTTTCACCAGACTTGATGCGACCGCCAAATATGGTGAGTTTTGAATATGATAAGTCCCCCAAAAAGGCAATTCATTTGACGGAAAAGAAAGAATAATAATAATTCCTTCAGTTTCAATAGGGCCTTCGCGCTGTGGCGCCGGGCCCTAAAAGCTGCAAGCAGCGATGAACGGCCCTCGCTAACCTGCGCGAGTCGGGATACTGGCGGACGCTCCTGCGGCCGGGCATTTGCGCCACTCAGACACTGAACATCGTCGCAATGAAAAGTGAACTCCTGCTGAGTTCAATGATACCTCACACAAGATTATAAATCATACAGGTCATTATCTGTGAAAGGGGGCGTGGCCGCATCATAGAGGGGCGGGTCAAACATCACCAATGAAAAAGGATCTCTGCTAAGTTCAACGATACCTCACACAAGATTCTACGTCATACGGTTCATTATCTGTGAAAGGGGGCGTGGCCGCATCATGGGGGGCGGGTCTAACATCACCAATGAAAAAGGAAGTCTCTGCTGAGTTCATTGACACCTCACACAAGATTCTACGTCATACGGTTCATTATCTGTGAAAGGGGGCGTGGTCACATCATAAGGGGGTGGGTCAAACATCACCAATAAAAAGGGAAGTCTCTGCTGAGTTCTTTGATACCTCACACAAGTCTCTACGTCATACAGTTCATTATCTGTGAAAGGGGGCGGGGCCGCATCATAGGGGGGCGGGGCAAACCTCACCAATCAAAAAGGAACTGTCTGCTGAGTTCAATTACACCTCACACAAGATTCTACGTCATACGGTTCATTATCTGTGAAAGGGGGCGTGGTCACATCATAAGGGGCGGGTCAAACGTCACCAATAAAAAGGGAAGTCTCTGCTGAGTTATTTGATACCTCACACAAGACTGTACCTTAAACGGTTCAAATGTTATGAAAGTGGGCGTGGCTTACGCATAGGGGCGGGCCAAACCATCACCAATGAAGAAGGAAGTCTCTGCTGAGTTCATTGACACCTCACACAAAGCTATACCTTAAACGGTTCAAATGTTATGAAAGGGGGCGTGGCCTGAGTGACTGGGCGTGGTCAAAATATAGGGGCCGCCTCAGTATCACATGTAGACCACACATTCTAAGTTTCATGTAAATCAGATGATGTTTGTCATATAAGGCATATTTCCTGTTGCCAGATGGTGGCGCTGTCTCCAAAAGTCCATATTGGCCTGTAGGTGTCCTCAGGCCGGGACTATTGGTGATTGTGGGAAATTTCAAGCAGATACGACAACGTACGCTGTAGTTACAGCCACTTTCTCCTTCATCGCTAAACACTCAAAATGGCCGCCATGCCACGCCCACACCGTGTGACGAAAGTTTTTCTTTTAATAAATTTCTATCGTCAACATCTTAAGATGACACACACCAAGTTTGAAGATGATCGGATGAAATCTCTAGGAGGAGTTCAAAGTATAGCACCTTGTCTTTTAGGCCTACTTCCTGTTGTCACTAGGGCGCTATGACTTTGAGCCAATAGCGGCGTGTAGATGTCGTCAGGGGCGGACTCTGATGAATCCTGAAAAGTTTCGATCCAATCGGACAACGTACGCTCAAGTTACACCCACTTCCTGTTTTGGTGGCGAATCGCACAAAATGGCTGCCCAACAGCCACACCCCTATGACGAAAAGTTTTTCTTTAATAACTTTTCATCGTTAACATGTTAAGATGACACACACCAAGTTTGAAGTTGATTGGATGAAAGCTCTAGGAGGAGTTCGTTAAAGTACGACATGTGGAAATGGCCAAAATCGCACTAATTTCGAACATTCAATACAAAATGGCGGACTTCCTGTTTGGTTTAGGGGGGGGCTACAATGAAGTTTTATGTCCGCCCTGCCATGCTACATATGTGTACCAAGTTTCGTGACTCTACGTTAAACGTAGTGGGCTGAATTTTCAAATTATTGTAGGGCGCTAGCGAGCCATTTTGTGCGCTTATTCCCGAAACCATTAAAATACGTAAATTTTCACCAGACTTGATGCGACGCCAAATATGGTGAGTTTTTGAATATGATAAGTCCCTCAAAAAGGCAATTCATTTGCCGGAAAATAAAGAATAAGAAATAATTAAAGCTGCAAGCAGCGATGAACGGCCCTCGCTAACCTCGCGAGTCGGGATACTGGCGATTTCGCTAAGCCGCATTTGCGCTGCCATCAGACACTGAACGCCGTCGAAATGAAAAGGGAACTCCCGCTGAGTTCAATGACACCTCACACAAGACTCTACGTCATACGGTTCATTATCTGTGAAAGTGGCCGCATCATTGGGGGCACAAACATCACCAATGAAGAAGGAACTCTGCTGAGTTCAATGACACCTCACACAAGACTCTACGTCATACAGTTCATTATCTGTGAGGGGGCGTGGCCGCATCATAGGGCGGGTCAAACATCACCAATGAAAAAGGAACTCTCTGCTGAGTTCAATGACACCTCACAAAGAATCTATCTTATACGGTTCAATATTGTGAAAGGGGGCGTGGCGCATCATAGGGGGCGGGTCAAACATCACCAATGAAGAAGGAAGTCTCTGCTGAGTTCATTGACACCTCACACAAGACTTACTTAAACGGTTCAATTATCTGTGAAAGGGGGCGTGGCCGCATCAGGGGCGGGTCAAACCATCACCAATGAAAAAGGAAGTCTCTGCTGAGTTCATTGACACCTCACACAAAGCTATACCTTAAACGGTTCAAATGTTATGAAAGGGGGCGTGGCCTGAGTGACTGGGCGTGGTCAAAATATAGGGGCCGCCTCAGTATCACATGTAGACCACACATTCTAAGTTTCATGTAAATTGGATGATGTTTGTCATATAAGGCATATTTCCTGTTGCCAGATGGTGGCGCTGTCTCCAAAGTCCATATTGGCCTGTAGGTGTCCTCAGGCCTGGACTCTTGGTGATTGTGGGAAATATCAAGCAGATACGACAACGTACGCTGTAGTTACAGCCACTTTCTCCTTCATCGCTAAACACTCAAAATGGCCGCCATGCCACGCCCACACCGTATGACGAAAAGTTTTTCTTTTAATAACTTTTCATCGTCAACATCTTAAGATGACACACACCAAGTTTGAAGTTGATCAGATGAAATCTCTAGGAGGAGTTCGTTAAAGTATAGCACCTTGTCTTTTAGGCCTACTTCCTGTTGCCACTAGGGGCGCTATGACTTTGAGCCAATAGCGGCGTGTATATGTCGTCAGGGGCGGACTCTGATGAATCCTGAAAGTTTCGATCCAATCGGACAACGTACGCTCAAGTTACACCCACTTCCTGTTTGGTGGCGAATCGCACAAAATGGCCGCCCGCCACGGCCACGCCCTATGACAAAGTTTTTCTTTAATAACTTTTCATCGTTAACATGTTAAGATGACACACACCAAGTTTGAAGCTGATTGGATGAAAGCTCTAGGAGGAGTTCGTTAGTACGACACGTGGAAATGGCCAAAATCGCACTAATTTCGAACATTCAATACAAAATGGCGGACTTCCTGTTTGGTTTAGGGGGCTACAATGGAGTTTTATGTCCGCCCTGCCATGCTACATATGTACCAAGTTTCGTGACTCACGTTAAACGAGTAGGGGCTGAATTTTCAAATTATTGTAGGGCGCTAGCGAGCCATTTTGTGCGCCCATTCCCAAAACCATTAAAATACGTAAATTTTCACCAGACTTGATGCGACCGCCAAATATGGTGAGTTTTTGAATATGATAAGTCCCTCAAAAAGGCAATTCATTGGAATAATAATAAAACCTTCAGTTTCAATAATTGTCAGCTGGGCTAATTAAAGCTGCAAGCAGCGATGAACGGGCCCTCGCTAACCTGCGCGAGTCGGGGATACTGGCGGACGCTCTCCTTGCGGCCGCTGCATTTGCGTCACTCAGACACTGAACATCGTCGCAAATGAAAAGGGAACTCCCTGCTGAGTTCAATGACACCTCACACAAGACTCTACGTCATACGGTTCATTATCTGTGAAAGGGGCGTGGCCGCATCATAGGGGGCGGGTCAAACATCACCAATGAAAAAGGAAGTCTCTGCTGAGTTCAATGACACCTCACACAAGATATACGTCATACAGTTCAATATATGTGAAAGGGGCGTGGTCGCATCATAGGGGGCGGGTCAAACATCACCAATGAAAAAGGAATTCTCTGCTGAGTTCATTGACACCTCACACAAAGCTGTACCTTAAACGGTTCAAATGTTATGAAAGTGGGCGTGGCTTACGCATAGGGGGGCCAAACCATCACCAATGAAGAAGGAAGTCTCTGCTGAGTTCATTGACACCTCACACAAAGCTATACCTTAAACGGTTCAAATGTTATGAAAGGGGCGTGGCCTGAGTGACTGGGCGTGGTCAAATTATAGGGCCGCCTCAGTATCACATGTAGACACACATTCTAAGTTTCATGTAAATCGGATGATGTTTGTCATATAAGGCATATTTCCTGCTGCCAGATGGTGGCGCTGTCTCCAAAAGTCCATATTGGCCTGTAGGTGTCCTCAGGCCTGGACTCTTGGTGATTGTGGGAAATTTCAAGCAGATACGACAACGACGCTGTAGTTACAGCTACTTTCTCCTTCATCGCTAAACACTCAAAATGGCCGCCATGCCACGCCCACACCGTATGACGAAAAGTTTTTCTTTTAATAACTTTTCATCGTTAACATCTTAAGATGACACACACCAAGTTTGAAGTTGATCGGATGAAAGCTCTAGGAGGAGTTCGTTAAAGTATAGCACCTTGTCTTTTAGGCCTACTTCCTGTTGCCACGGGCGCTATGACTTTGAGCCAATAGCGCGTGTATATGTCGTCAGGGCGGACTCTGATGAATCCTGGAAAGTTTCGATCCAATCGGACAACGTACGCTCAAGTTACACCCACTTCCTGTTTCGGTGGCGAATCGCACAAAATGGCCGCCCCGCCACGGCCACGCCCTATGACGAAAAGTTTTTCTTTTAATAACTTTTCATCGTTAACATCTTAAGATGACACACCAAGTTTGAAGCTGATTGGATGAAAGCTCTAGGAGGAGTTCAAAGTACGACACGTGGAAATGGCCAAAATCGCACTAATTTAACATTCAATCCAAAATGGCGGACTTCCTGTTTGGTTTAGGGCTACAATGGAGTTTTATGTCCGCCCTGCCATGCTACATATGTGTACCAAGTTTCGTGACTCTACGTTAAACGAGTGCAGGCTGAATTTTCAAATTATTGTAGGCGCTAGCGAGCCATTTTGTGCGCCCATTCCAAAACCATTAAAATACGTAAATTTTCACCAGACTTGATGCGACCGCCAAATATGGTGAGTTTTTGAATATGATAAGTCCCCAAAAAGGCAATTCATTTGCCGGAATAATAATAATAATAATAATTAAAGCTGCAAGCAGCGATGAAGGCCCTCACTAACCTGCGCCAGTCGGGATACTGGCGGAAGCCTCTCCTGCGTCGTGCATTTGCGCACTCAGACACTGAACATCGTCGCCATGAAAAGTGAACTCCCTGCTGAGTTCAATGATACCTCACACAAGATTATAAATCATACAGGTCATTATCAGAAAGGGGGCGTGGCCGCATCATAGGGGGCGGGTCAAACATCATCAATCAAAAAGGAACTCTGCTGAGTTCAATGACACCTCACACAACACTATACGTCATACAGTTCAATATATTTGAAAAGGGCGTGGCCGCATCATAGGGGCGGGTCAAACATCACCAATGAAAAGGAACTCCTGCTGAGTTCATTGATACCTCACACAAGATTCTACGTCATATGGTTCATTATCTTGAAAGGCGTGGCCGCATCATGAGGGGGCGGGTCAAACATCACCAATGAAAAAGGAATTCTCTGCTGAGTTCATTGACACCTCACACAAAGCTGTACCTTAAACGGTTCAAATGTTATAAACGTGGGCGTGGCTTACGCATAGGGGGCGGGCCAAACCATCACCAATAAAGAAGGAAGTCTCTGCTGAGTTCATTGACACCACACAAAGCTATACCTTAAACGGTTCAAATGTTATGAAAGGGGCGTGGCTTACGCATGGGGGCGGGCCAAACCATCACCAATAAAGAAGGAAGTCTCTGCTGAGTTCATTGACACCTCACACAAAGCTATACCTTAAACGGTTCAAATGTTATGAAAGGGGGCGTGGCCTGGATGACTGGGCGTGGTCACATTATAGGGGCCGCCTCAGTATCACATGTAGACCACATTCTAAGTTTCATGTAAATCGGATGATGTTTGTCATATAAGGCATATTTCCTGTTGCCAGATGGTGGCGCTGTCTCCAAAGTCCATATTGGCCTGTAGGTGTCCTCAGGCCTGGACTCTTGGTGATTGTGGGAAATTTCAAGCAGATACGACGACGTACGCTGTAGTTACAGCCACTTTCTCCTTCATCGCTAAACACTCAAAATGGCCGCCATGCCACGCCCACACCGTTTGACGAAAAGTTTTTCTTTTAATAACTTTTCATCGTCAACATCTTAAGATGACACACACCAAGTTTGAAGTTGATCGGATGAAAGCTCTAGGAGGAGTTCGTTAAAGTATAGCACCTTGTCTTTTAGGCCTACTTCCTGTTGCCACTAGGGGGCGCTATGACTTTGAGCCAATAGCGGCGTGTAGATGTCGTCAGGGGCGGACTCTGATGAATCCCAAAAGTTTCGAACCAATCGGACAACGTACGCTCAAGTTACACCCACTTCCTGTTTGGTGGCGAATCGCACAAAATGGCGCCCGCCACGGCCAGCCCTATGACGAAAAGTTTTTCTTTTAATAACTTTTCATCGTTAACATCTTAAGATGACACACACCAAGTTTGAAGCTGATTGGATGAAAGCTCTAGGAGGAGTTCGTTAAAGTACGACACGGAAATGGCCAAAATCGCACTAATTTCGAACATTCAATACAAAATGGCGGACTTCCTGTTGGGTTTAGGGGGCTACAATGGAGTTTATGTCCGCCCTGCCATGCTACATATGTGTACCAAGTTTCGTGAGTCTACGTTAAACGTAGTGCAGGGGCTGAATTTTCAAATTATTGTAGGGGCGCTAGCGAGCCATTTTGTGCGCCCATTCTTGAAACCATTAAAACGTAAATTTTCACCAGACTTGATGCGACCGCCAAATATGGTGAGAGTTTTGAATATGATAAGTCCCCCAAAAAGGCAATTCATTTGACGGAAAAGAAATAATAATAATTCCTTCAGTTTCAATAGGGCCTTCGCTGTCGGCGCCGCTTTAATTAAAGCAAGCAGCGATGAACGGGCCCTCGCTAACCTGCGCGAGTCGGGATACTGGCGACCTCTCCTGCGGCCGCATTTGCGCGCATCAGACAAACTGACGCCAAAGAAAAGTGAACTCCCTGCTGAGTTCAATGACACCTCACACAAGACTCTATCATACAAGTTCATTATTTGTGAAAGGGGGCGTGGCCGCATCATAGGGCGGTCAAACATCACCATAATAAAAGGAAGTCTCTGCTGAGTTCAATGACACCTCACACAAGACTCTACGTCATACGGTTCATTATTGTGAAAGGGGCGTGGCCGCATCATAGGGGGCGGTCAAACATCACCATGAAAAAGGAAGTCTCTGCTGAGTTCATTGACACCTCACACAAGACTGTACGCTATACGTTCAATATCTATGAAAGGGGGCGTGGCCGCATCATAGGGGGCAAACATCACCATTAAAAAGGAAGTCTCTGCTGAGTTCATTGACACCTCACAACACTATACGTCATACGGTTCAATATATGTGAAAGGGGGCGTGGCCGCATCATGGGGGCGGGTCTAACATCACCAATGAGAAGGAAGTCTCTGCTGAGTTCATTGACACCTCACACAAAGCTATACCTTAAACGGTTCAAATGTTATGAAAGGGGCGTGGCCTGAGTGACTGGGCGTGGTCAAATTATAGGGGCCGCCTCAGTATCACATGTAGACCACACATTCTAAGTTTCATGTAAATCGGATGATGTTTGTCATATAAGGCATATTTCCTGTTGCCAGATGGTGGCGCTGTCTCCAAAAGTCCATATTGGCCTGTAGGTGTCCTCAGGCCGGGACTCTTGGTGATTGTGGGAAATTTCAAGCAGATACGACAACGTACGCTGTAGTTACAGCCACTTTCTCCTTCATCGCTAAACACTCAAAATGGCCGCCATGCCACGCCCACACCGTGGACGAAAAGTTTTTCTTTAATAACTTTTCATCGTCAACATCTTAAGATGACACACACCAAGTTTGAAGTTGATCAGATGAAAGCTCTAGGAGGAGTTCGTTAAAGTATAGCACCTTGTCTTTTAGGCCTACTTCCTGTTGCCACTAGGGGGCGCTATGACTTTGAGCCAATAGCGGCGTAGATGTCGTCAGGGGCGGACTCTGATGAATCCTGAAAAGTTTCGATCCAATCGGACACGTACGCTCAAGTTACACCCACTTCCTGTTTTGGTGGCGATCGCACAAAATGGCCGCCCCGCCACGCCCTATGACGAAAAGTTTTTCTTTAATAACTTTTCATCGTTAACATGTTAAGATGACACACACCAAGTTTGAAGCTGATTGGATGAAAGCTCTAGGAGGAGTTCAAAGTACGACACGGAAATGGCCAAAATCGCACTAATTTCGAACATTCAATACAAAATGGCGGACTTCCTGTTTGGTTTAGGGGGCTACAATGGAGTTTTATGTCCGCCCTGCCATGCTACATATGTGGACCAAGTTTCGTGACTCACGTTAAACGTAGTGCAGGGGCTGAATTTTCAAATTATTGTAGGGGCGCTAGCGAGCCATTTTGTGCGCCTATTCCCGAAACCATTAAAATACGTAAATTTTCACCAGACTTGATGCGACCGCCAAATATGGTGAGTTTTGAATATGATAAGTCCCCAAAAGGCAATTCATTTGACGGAAAATAATAATAAAGAATAATAATAATAATCCTTCAGTTTCATAGCCTTCAAGCTGTCGGCGCTCGGCCCTAATACTCCTTCAGTTTCAATAGGGTCTTCTACATTTAAGCCGGCTCCTAATTAAAGCTGCAAGCACGATGAATGGGCCTCGCTAACTCCGCGCGAGTCGGGATACTGGCGACGCCTCTCCTGCGGCCGCATTTGCGCGCCACCAGACACTGAAACATCACCAATGAAAAGGAACTCCTGCTGAGTTCAATGACACCTCACACAAGACTCACGCATACGGTTCATTATTCTGAAAGGGGCGTGGCCGCATCATGGGGGCGGGTCAAACATCACCAATGAAAAAGGAACTCTGCTGAGTTCAATGACACCTCACACAAGATTCTACGTCTATACAGTTCATATATTTGAAAGGGGCGTGGCCGCATCATGGGGGCGGGTCAAACATCAATGAAAAGGAAGTCTCTGCTGAGTTCATTGACACCTCACACAAAGCTGTACCTTAAACGGTTCAAATGTTATGAAAGTGGGCGTGGCTTACGCATAGGGCGGGCCAACCATCACCAATAAAGAAGGAAGTCTCTGCTGAGTTCATTGACACCTCACACAAAGCTATACCTTAAACGGTTCAAATGTTATGAAAGGGCGTGGCCTGAGTGACTGGGCGTGGTCAAATATAGCCTCAGTATCACATGTAGACCACACATTCTAAGTTTCATGTAAATCGGATGATGTTTGTCATATAAGGCATATTTCCTGTTGCCAGATGGTGGCGCTGTCTCCAAAAGTCCATATTGGCCTGTAGGTGTCCTCAGGCCGGGACTCTTGGTGATTGTGGGAAATTTCAAGCAGATACGACAACGCACGCTGTAGTTACAGCCACTTTCTCCTTCATCGCTAAACACTCAAAATGGCTGCCATGCCACGCCCACACCGTTGACGAAAAGTTTTTTTTAATAACTTTTCATCGTTAACATCTTAAGATGACACACACCAAGTTTGAAGTTGATCAGATGAAATCTCTAGGAGGAGTTCGTTAAAGTATAGCACCTTGTCTTTTAGGCCTACTTCCTGTTGCCACTAGGGCGCTATGACTTTGAGCCAATAGCGGCGTGTATATGTCGTCAGGGGCGGACTCTGATGAATCCTGAAAAGTTTCGAACCAATCGGACAACGTACGCCAGTTACACCCACTTCCTGTTTTGGTGGCGATCGCACAAATGGCCGCCCTGCCACGGCCACCCTATGATGAAAAAAGTTTTTCTTTAATAACTTTTCATCGTTAACATGTTAAGATGACACACACCAAGTTTGAAGCTGATTGGATGAAAGCTCTAGGAGGAGTTCAAAGCGACACGTGGAAATGGCCAAAATCGCACTAATTTCGAACATTCAATACAAAATGGCGGACTTCCTGTTGGGTTTGGGGCTACAATGGAGTTTTATGTCCGCCCTGCCATGCTACATATGTGGACCAAGTTCGTGACTCTACGTTAAACGTACTGCAGGGGCTGAATTTTAAATTATTGTAGGGGCGCTAGCGAGCCATTTTTGTGCGCCTATTCCCAAAACCATTAAAATACGTAAATTTTCACCAGACTTGATACCGCCAAATATGGTGAGTTTTGAATATGATAAGTCCCCCAAAAAGGCAATTCATTTGATTTGATAAAAGAATAATAATAATAATTAAAGCTGCAAGCAGCGATGAACGGCCCTCGCTAACCTGCGCGAAAGTCGAGATATGACGCTTCTCTTGGCCGTATTTGCGCGTCACTCAGACACTGAACATCGTCCCAAATGAAAAGGGAACTCCTGCTGAGTTCAATGACACCTCACAACAAGAATACATCATACTTCATTATCTGTGAAAGGGGGCGTGGCCGCATTGGGGGCGGGTCTAACATCACCAATGAAAAGGAACTCTCTGCTGAGTTCATTGACACCTCACACAAAGCTATACCTTAAACGGTTCAAATGTTATGAAAGTGGGCGTGGCTTACGCATAGGGGCGGGCCAAACCATCACCAATAAAGAAGGAAGTCTCTGCTGAGTTCATTGACACCTCACACAAGACTACTTAAACGGTTCAAATGTTATGAGAGGGGGCGTGGCCTGGGTGACTGGGCGTGGTCAAATTATAGGCCGCCTCAGTATCACATGTAGACCACACATTCTAAGTTTCATGTAAATCGGATGATGTTTGTCATATAAGGCATATTTCCTGTTGCCAGATGGTGGCGCTGTCTCCAAAAGTCCATATTGGCCTGTAGGTGTCCTCAGGCCAGACTCTTGGTGATTGTGGGAAATTTCAAGCAGATACGACAACGTACGCTGTAGTTACAGCCACTTTCTCCTTCATCGCTAAACACTCAAAATGGCCGCCATGCCACGCCCACACCGTTGGACGAAAAGTTTTTTTTTTAATAACTTTTCATCTTCAACATCTTAAGATGACACACACCAAGTTTGAAGTTGATCAGATGAAAGCTCTAGGAGGAGTTCGTTAAAGTATAGCACCTTGTCTTTTAGGCCTACTTCCTGTTGCCACTAGGGGCGCTATGACTTTGAGCCAATAGCGGCGTGTAGATGTCGTCAGGGGCGGACTCTGATGAATCCTGAAAAGTTTCGTACCAATCGGACACTGTACGCCGTTACACCCACTTCCTGTTTTGGTGGCGAATCGCACAAAATGGCCGCCCCTGCCACGGCCCTATGACGAAAAGTTTTTCTTTAATAACTTTTCATCGTTAACATCTTAAGATGACACACACCAAGTTTGAAGCTGATTGGATGAAAGCTCTAGGAGGAGTTCGTTAAAGTACGACACGTGGAAATGGCCAAAATCGCACTAATTTGAACATTCAATACAAAATGGCGGACTTCCTGTTGGGTTTAGGGGGCTACAATGGAGTTTTATGTCCGTCCTGCCATGCTACATATGTGGACCAAGTTTCGTGGCTCTACGTTAAACGTAGTGCAGGGGCTGAATTTTCAAATTATTGTAGGGGGCGCTAGCGAGCCATTTTTGTGCGCCTATTCCCGAAACCATTAAAATACGTAAATTTTCACCAGACTTGATGCGACCGCCAAATATGGTGAGTTTTTGAATATGATAAGTCCCCCAAAAAGGCAATTCATTTGACGGAAAATAATAATAAAGAATAATAATAATTCCTTCAGTTTCAATAGGCCTTCGCTAACGGCGCCGTTAATTAAAGCAAGCAGCGATGAACGGGCCCTCGCTAACCTGCGCGAGTCGGGATACTGGCGGACGCCTCTCCTTGCCGCAGCATTTGCGCACTCAGACACTGAACATCGCGCCAATGAAAAGTGAACTCCCTGCTGAGTTCATGATACCTCACACAAGATTATAAATCATACAGGTCATTATCTGTAGGGGGGCGTGGCCGCATCATAGGGGGCGGGTCAAACATCACCAATCAAAAAGGAACTCTGCTGAGTTCAATGACACCTCACACAACACTATACGTCATACAGTTCAATATATTTGATAAGTGGCTACAGGGGCGGGTCAAACATCACCAATGAAAAGGAACTCTCTGCTGAGTTCATTGATACTCACACAAGATTCTACGCCATATGGTTCATTATCTGAAAGGGCGTGGCCGCATCATGGGGGCGGGTCAAACATCACCAATGAAAAAGGAATTCTCTGCTGAGTTCATTGACACTCACACAAAGCTGTACCTTAAACGGTTCAAATGTTATGAAAGTGGGCGTGGCTTACGCATAGGGGGCGGGCCAAACCATCACCAATAAAGAAGGAAGTCTCTGCTGAGTTCATTGACACCTCACACAAAGCTATACCTTAAACGGTTCAAATGTTATGAAAGTGGGCGTGCTTACGCATAGGGGCGGGCCAAACCATCACCAATAAAGAAGGAAGTCTCTGCTGAGTTCATTGACACCTCACACAAAGCTATACCTAAACGGTTCAAATGTTAAAGGGCGGGCCTAGTGACTGCGTGGTCACATTATAGGGCCGCCTCAGTATCATGTAGACCACACATTCTAAGTTTCATGTAAATCGGATGATGTTTGTCATATAAGGCATATTTCCTGTTGCCAGATGGTGGCGCTGTCTCCAAAAGTCCATATTGGCCTGTAGGTGTCCTCAGGCCTGACTCTTGGTGATTGTGGGAAATTTCAAGCAGATACGACAACGACGCTGTAGTTACAGCCACTTTCTCCTTCATCGCTAAACACTCAAAATGGCCGCCATGCCACGCCCACACCGTTTGACGAAAAGTTTTTCTTTTAATAACTTTTCATCGTCAACATCTTAAGATGACACACACCAAGTTTGAAGTTGATCGGATGAAAGCTCTAGGAGGAGTTCAAAGTATAGCACCTTGTCTTTTAGGCCTACTTCCTGTTGCCACTAGGGGGCGCTATGACTTTGAGCCAATAGCGGTGTATATGTCGTCAGGGGCGGACTCTGATGAATCCTGAAAAGTTTCAAACCAATCGGACAACGTACGCCTGTTACACCCACTTCCTGTTTCGGTGGCGAATCGCACAAAATGGCCGCCCGCCACGGCCACGCCTATGACGAAAAGTTTTTCTTTAATAACTTTTCATCGTTAACATCTTAAGATGACACACCAAGTTTGAAGCTGATTGGATGAAAGCTCTAGGAGGAGTTCAAAGCACACACGTGGAAATGGCCAAAATCGCACTAATTTCGAACATTCAATACAAAATGGCGGACTTCCTGTTTGGGTTAGGGGGCTACAATGGAGTTTTATGTCCGCCCTGCCATGCTACATATGTGGACCAAGTTTCGTGACTCTACGTTAAACGAGTGCAGGGGCTGAATTTTCAAATTATTGTAGGGGCGCTAGCGAGCCATTTTGTGCGCCTATTCCCGAAACCATTAAAATACGTAAATTTTCACCAGACTTGATGCGACCGCCAAATATGGTGAGTTTTTGAATATGATAAGTCCCCAAAAAGGCAATTCATTTGACGGAAAATAATAATAAAGAATAATAATAATTCCTTCAGTTTCAATAGGGCCTTCGCCGCTTGTCGGCGCTGGGTCACCTTAAAGCTGCAAGCAGCGATGAACGGGCCCTCGCTAACCTGCGCGAGTCGATACTGGCGGAAGCCTCTCCTGCGGCCGCATTTGCGCCACAGCACTGAACATCGCCGCCATGAGTGAACTCCCTGCTGAGTTCAATGATACCTCACACAAGATTATAAATCATACAGTCATTATCTGTGAAAGGGGGCGTGGCCGCATCATAGGGGGCGGGTCAAACATCACCAATCAAAAGGAACTCTCTGCTGAGTTCAATGACACCTCACACAAGACTATACGTCATAAGGTTCATAATATATGTGAAAGGCGTGGCCGCATCATAGGGGGCGGGTCAAACATCACCAATGAAAAAGGAACTCTCTGCTGAGTTCATGACACCTCACACAAGATTCTACTCATATGGTTCATTATCTGTGAAAGGGGGCGTGGCCGCATCATAGGGGGCGGGTCAAACATCACCAATGAAAAAGGAATTCTCTGCTGAGTTCATTGACACCTCACACAAAGCTGTACCTTAAACGGTTCAAATGTTATGAAAGTGGGCGTGGCTTACGCATAGGGGCGGGCCAAACCATCACCAATAAAGAAGGAAGTCTCTGCTGAGTTCATTGACACCTCACACAAAGCTATACCTTAAACGGTTCAAATGTTATGAAAGTGGGCGTGGCCGCATAGGGGGCGGGCCAAACATCACCAATAAAGAAGGGTCCTGCTGAGTTCATTGACACCTCACACAAAGCTACACTTAAACGGTTCAAATAAAGGGGCGTGGCCTATGACTGGCGTGGTCACATTATAGGCCACCAGTATCACACATGACCACACATTCTAAGTTTCATGTAAATCGGATGATGTTTGTCATATAAGGCATATTTCCTGTTGCCAGATGGTGGCGCTGTCTCCAAAAGTCCATATTGGCCTGTAGGTGTCCTCAGGCCGACTCTTGGTGATTGTGGGAAATTTCAAGCAGATACGACAACGTACGCTGTAGTTACAGCCACTTTCTCCTTCATCGCTAAACACTCAAAATGGCCGCCATGCCACGCCCACACCGTTTGACGAAAAGTTTTTTTTTTAATAACTTTTCATCGTCAACATCTTAAGATGACACACCAAGTTTGAAGTTGATCGGATGAAAGCTCTAGGAGGAGTTCGTTAAAGTATAGCACCTTGTCTTTAGGCCTACTTCCTGTTGCCACTAGGGGGCGCTATGACTTTGAGCCAATAGCGGTGTGTATATGTCGTCAGGGGCGGACTCTGATGAATCCTGAAAAGTTTCGATCCAATCGACAACGTACGCTCGTTACACCCACTTCCTGTTTCGGTGGCGAATCGCACAAAATGGCCGCCCCGCCACGGCCACGCCATTGACGAAAAGTTTTTCTTTAATAACTTTTCATCGTTAACATGTTAAGATGACACACACCAAGTTTGAAGCTGATTGGATGAAAGCTCTAGGAGGAGTTCAAAGTACGACACGTGGAAATGGCCAAAATCGCACTAATTTCGAACATTCAATACAAAATGGCGGACTTCCTGTTTGGGTAGGGGGCTACAATGGAGTTTTATGTCCGCCCTGCCATGCTACATATGGACCAAGTTTTGTGACTACGTTAAACGTAGTGCAGGGGCTGAATTTTCAAATTATAGGGGGGCTAGCGAGCCATTTTGTGCGCCTATTCCGAAACCATTAAAATATAAATTTTCACCAGACTTGATGCGACCGCCAAATATGGTGAGTTTTTGAATATGATAAGTCCCCCAAAAAGGCAATTTCATTTGACGGAAGAATAATAACCTCAGTTTAATAGCCTTCGCCGCTGTCGCCAGTTCCAATAATTCTTCGGTTTACGCTTAGCCGCCGGGCAATCGCTGGCTCCCAATTAAAGCTGCAAGCAGCGATGAACGGCCTCACAACCTGCGCGAGTTTCAGATCGGCGACGCTTCTTGCGGGCCACGATTTGCGCCACTCAGACACTGAACATCATCCCAAATGAAGTGGAACTCCTGCTGAGTTCAATGACACTCCACAAGACTCTACGTCATACGGTTCATTATCTGTGAAAGGGCGTGGCCGCATCATGGGGGGCGGGTCAAACATCACCAATGAAAAGGAACTCTCTGCTGAGTTCAATGACACCTCACAACACTATACGTCACAGTTCAAATATTTGAAAGGGCGTGCATCATAGGGGTGGTCAAACATCACCAATGAAAAAGAATTCTCTGCTGAGTTCATTGACACCTCACACAAAGCTGTATAAACGGTTCAAATATGAAAGTGGGCGTGGCTTACATATAGGGGGCCAAACCATCACCAATAAAGAAGGAAGTCTCTGCTGAGTTCATTGACACCTCACACAAAGCTATACCTTAAACGGTTCAAATGTTTTGAGAAGGGCGTGGCCTGATGACTGGGCGTGGTCACAAATAGGGCCGCCTCAGTATCACATGTAGACCACACATTCTAAGTTTCATGTAAATCGGATGATGTTTGTCATATAAGGCATATTTCCTGTTGCCAGATGGTGGCGCTGTCTCCAAAACATATTGGCCTGTAGGTGTCCTCAGGCCTGGACTCTTGGTGATTGTGGGAAATTTCAAGCAGATACGACAACGTACGCTGTAGTTACAGCCACTTTCTCCTTCATCGCTAAACACTCAAAATGGCCGCCATGCCACGCCCACACCGTTGGACGAAAAGTTTTTCTTTTAATAACTTTTCATCATAACATCTTAAGATGACACACACCAAGTTTGAAGTTGATCGGATGAAAGCTCTAGGAGGAGTTCGTTAAAGTATAGCACCTTGTCTTTTAGGCCTACTTCCTGTTGCCACTAGGGGCGCTATGACTTTGAGCCAATAGCGGCGTGTATATGTCGTCAGGGGCGGACTCTGATGAATCCTGAAAAGTTTCGACCAATCGGACAACGACGCTGTTACACCCACTTCCTGTTTTGGTGGCGACGCACAAAATGGCCGCCTGCCACGGCCACGCCCTATGACGAAAAGTTTTTCTTTAATAACTTTTCATCGTTAACATGTTAAGATGACACACACCAAGTTTGAAGCTGATTGGATGAAAGCTCTAGGAGGAGTTCGAAGCAACGACACGTGGAAATGGCCAAAATCGCACTAATTTCGAACATTCAATACAAAATGGCGGACTTCCTGTTGGGTTTAGGGGGCTACAATGGAGTTTTATGTCCGCCCTGCCATGCTACATATGTGACCAAGTTTCGTGACTCTACGTTAAACGACTGCAGGGGCTGAATTTTCAAATTATTGTAGGGGCGCTAGCGAGCCATTTTGTGCGCCTATTCCCAAAACCATTAAAATACGTAAATTTTCACCAGACTTGATGCGACCGCCAAATATGGTGAGTTTTTGAATATGATAAGTCCCCCAAAAGGCAATTCATTTGACGGATAAAAGAATAATAATAATAATTAAAGCTGCAAGAGCATGAACGTGTTCGCTAACCTGCGAGTCGGGATACTGGCGGAAGCCTCTCCTTGCGGCCGCATTTGCGCGCCACCAGACACTGAACATCACATGAAAAGTGAACTCCTGCTGAGTCAATGATACCTCACACAAGATTATAAATCATACTGGCCACATTCAGAAAGCGTGGCTGCACCATAGGGGGTGCCAAACATCATCAATCAAAAAGGAACTCTCTGCTGAGTTCAATGACACCTCACAAGACTATACGTCATACAGTTCATTATCTTTGAAAAGGCGTGGCCGCATCATAGGGGCGGGTCAAACATCACAATGAAAAGGAACTCTGCTGAGTTCATGATACCTCACACAAGATCTACGTCATACGGTTCATTATCTGTGAAAGGGGGCGTGGCCGCATCATGAGGGGCGGGTCAAACATCACCAATGAAAAGGAAGTCTCTGCTGAGTTCATTGACACCTCACACAAAGCTGTACCTCATACGGTTCAATGTCATAAAGTGGGCGTGGCGATCATAGGCGGGTCAAACATCACCAATAAAAAGGAAGTCTCTGCTGAGTTCATTGACACCTCACACAAAGCTACCTTAAACGGTTCAAATGTTATGAAAGTGGGCGTGGCTTACGCATGGGGGCGGGCCAAACCATCACCAATAAAGAAGGAAGTCTCTGCTGAGTTCATTGACACCTCACACAAAGCTATACCTTAAACGGTTCAAATGTTATGAAAGGGGCGTGGCCTGATGACTGGGCGTGGTCACATTATAGGGGCCGCCTCAGTATCACATGTAGACCACACATTCTAAGTTTCATGTAAATCGGATGATGTTTGTCATATAAGGCATATTTCCTGTTGCCAGATGGTGGCGCTGTCTCAAAAGTCCATATTGGCCTGTAGGTGTCCTCAGGCTGGACTCTTGGTGATTGTGGGAAATTTCAAGCAGATACGACAACGTACGCTGTAGTTACAGCCACTTTCTCCTTCATCGCTAAACACTCAAAATGGCCGCCATGCCACGCCCACACCGTTTGACGAAAAGTTTTTCTTTTAATAACTTTTCATCGTCAACATCTTAAGATGACACACACCAAGTTTGAAGTTGATCGGATGAAAGCTCTAGGAGGAGTTCGTTAAAGTATAGCACCTTGTCTTTTAGGCCTACTTCCTGTTGCCACTAGGGGGCGCTATGACTTTGAGCCAATAGCGGCGTGTATATGTCGTCAGGGGCGGACTCTGATGAATCCTGAAAAGTTTCGATCCAATCGGACAACGACGCTGTTACACCCACTTCCTGTTTTGGTGGCGAATCGCACAAAATGGCCGCCCTGCCACGGCCACGCCCTATGACGAAAAGTTTTTCTTTAATAACTTTTCATCGTTAACATCTTAAGATGACACACACCAAGTTTGAAGCTGATTGGATGAAAGCTCTAGGAGGAGTTCTTAAAGTACGACACACGGAAATGGCCAAAATCGCACTAATTTCAACATTCAATACAAATGGCGGACTTCCTGTTTGGGTTTAGGGGGCTACAATGGAGTTTTATGTCCGCCCTGCCATGCTACATATGTGTACCAAGTTTCGTGGATCTCTACGTTAAACGTAGTGCAGGGGCTGAATTTTCAAATTATTGTAGGGGCGCTAGCGAGCCATTTTGTGCGCCATTCCCGAAACCATTAAAATACGTAAATTTTCACCAGACTTGATGACCGCCAAATATGGTGAGTTTTTGAATATGATAAGTCCCCAAAAGGCAATTCATTTGAAAGAAAGAAAGAGAATAATAAAGTTTAATAGCTGAAATAATTAAAGCTGCAAGCAGCGATGAACGGGCCTCGCTAACCTGCGCGAGTCGGGATACTGGCGGACGCCTCTCCTGCGCCGCATTTGCGCCACACTCAGACACTGAACATCGCCCAATGAAAAGGAACTCCCGCTGAGTTCAATGACACCTCACACAAGGCTATACGTCATACAGTTCATTATCTGTGAAAGGGGGCGTGGCCGCATCATAGGGGGGCGGGTCAAACATCACCAATGAAAAAGGAACTCTCTGCTGAGTTCAATGACACCTCACACAAGCTATACGTCATACGGTTCATTATTGTGAAAGGGGGCGTGGCACATCATAGGGGCGGGTCAAACATCACCAATGAAAAAGGAAGCTCTGCTGAGTTCATTGACACTCTCACACAAAGCTATACCTTAAACGGTTCAAATGTTATGAAAGTGGGCGTGGCTTACGCATAGGGGGGCCAAACCATCACCAATAAAGAAGGAAGTCTCTGCTGAGTTCATTGACACCTCACACAAAGCTATACCTTAAACGGTTCAAATGTTATGAAAGGGGCGTGGCCTGAGTGACTGGGCGTGGTCAAATTATAGGGCCGCCTCAGTATCACATGGACCACACATTCTAAGTTTCATGTAAATCGGATGATGTTTGTCATATAAGGCATATTTCCTGTTGCCAGATGGTGGCGCTGTCTCCAAAAGTCCATATTGGCCTGTAGGTGTCCTCAGGCCTGACTCTTGGTGATTGTGGGAAATTTCAAGCAGATACGACAACGACGCTGTAGTTACAGCCACTTTCTCCTTCATCGCTAAACACTCAAAATGGCCGCCATGCCACGCCCACACCGTTTGAAAAGTTTTTCTTTTAATAACTTTTCATCGTTAACATCTTAAGATGACACACACCAAGTTTGAAGTTGATCGGATGAAAGCTCTAGGAGGAGTTCGTTAAGTATAGCACCTTGTCTTTTAGGCCTACTTCCTGTTGCCACTAGGGGCGCTATGACTTTGAGCCAATAGCGGTGTATATGTCGTCAGGGGCGGACTCTGATGAATCCTGAAAAGTTTCGAACCAATCGGACAACACGCCTAAGTTACACCCACTTCCTGTTTGGTGGCGAATCGCACAAAATGGCCGCCCGCCACGGCCACGCCCTATGACGAAAAGTTTTTCTTTTAATAACTTTTCATCGTTAACATGTTAAGATGACACACACCAAGTTTGAAGCTGATTGGATGAAAGCTCTAGGAGGAGTTCAAAGTTACGACACGTGAAATGGCCAAAATCGCACTAATTTGAACATTCAATACAAAATGGCGGACTTCCTGTTTGGTTTAGTGGGGGGCTACAATGGAGTTTTATGTCCGCCCTGCCATGCTACATATGTGTACCAAGTTTCGTGACTCTACGTTAAACGTAGTGCAGGGGCTGAATTTTCAAATTATTGTAGGGGGCGCTAGCGAGCCATTTTTGTGCGCCCATTCTTGAAACCATTAAAATACGTAAATTTTCACCAGACTTGATGCGACCGCCAAATATGGTGAGTTTTTGAATATGATAAGTCCCCAAAAAGGCAATTCATTTGACGAAAAAGAAAGAATAATAATAATTCCTTCAGTTTCAATAGCCTTCGGCTGCCATGTCGCCGGCGCTGGCCCCAATTAAAGCTGCAAGCAGCGATGAACGGCCCTCGCTAACCTGCGCGAGTCGGGATACTGGCGGACGCCTCCTGCTGCCGTACCTTGGCCACCAGACACTGAAAATCACATGCAGAAAGGAACCCTGCTGAGTTCAATGACACTCACAGAAGATCTACGTCATACAAGCCATTATTTGGAAAGGCGTGGCCGCATCATAGGGGCGGGTCAAACATCACCATTATAAAAGAAGTCTCTGCTGAGTTCACATTTTGCACAAAACTGTATGTCATACTTCATTATCTGTGAAAGGCGTGGCCGCATCATAGGGGGCGGGTCAAACATCACCATTATAAAAGGTCTCTGCTGAGTTCATTGACACTCACACAAGACTCTACGTCATACAGTTCAATATCTGTGAAAGGGGGCGTGGCCGCATCATAGGGGCGGGTCAAACATCACCATGATAAAGGAAGTCTCTG
This sequence comes from Percina caprodes, assembly GCA_013375575.1. Lineage (NCBI taxonomy): Eukaryota > Metazoa > Chordata > Actinopteri > Perciformes > Percidae > Percina > Percina caprodes. Next base: position 34,809 of record JABXJD010002243.1, read on the forward strand.
CTGAGTTCATTGACACCTCACACAAGACTGTACGTTATACGGTTCAATATTGTGAAAGTGGGCGTGGCTTCATCATGGGGGCGGGCCAAACATCACCATGAGAAAGGAAGTCTCTGGAGTTCATTGACACCTCACACAAAGCTATACCTTAAACGGTTCAAATGTTATGAAAGGGGGCGTGGCCTGAGTGACTGGGCGTGGTAAAATATAGCCGCCTCAGTATCACATGTAGACCACACATTCTAAGTTTCATGTAAATCGGATGATGTTTGTCATATAAGCATATTTCCTGTTGCCAGATGGTGGCGCTGTCTCCAAGTCCATATTGGCCTGTAGGTGTCCTCAGGCCGGGACTTTGGTGATTGTGGGAAATTTCAAGCAGATATGCAACGTACGCTGTAGTTACAGCCACTTTCTCCTTCATCGCTAAACACTCAAAATGGCCGCCATGCCACGCCCACACCGTGGGACGAAAAGTTTTTCTTTTAATAACTTTTCATCTTCAACATCTTAAGATGACACACACCAAGTTTGAAGTTGATCGGATGAAAGCTCTAGGAGGAGTTCGTTAAAGTATAGCACCTTGTCTTTTAGGCCTACTTCCTGTTGACTAGGGGCGCTATGACTTGAGCCAATAGCGGCGTGTAGATGTCGTCAGGGGCGGACTCTGATGAATCCTGAAAGTTTCGATCAATCGGACAAGTACGCCCAGTTACACCCACTTCCTGTTTTGTGGCATCGCACAAAATGGCCGCCGCCACGGCCACGCCCTATGACGAAAAGTTTTTCTTTTAATAACTTTTCATCGTTAACATCTTAAGATGACACACACCAAGTTTGAAGCTGATTGGATGAAAGCTCTAGGAGGAGTTCGTTAAAGTACGACACGTGGAAATGGCCAAAATCGCACTAATTTCGAACATTCAATACAAAATGGCGGACTTCCTGTTTGGTTTAGGGGGCTACAATGGAGTTTTATGTCCGCCCTGCCATGCCACATGTGGACCAAGTTTCGTGGCTCTACGTTAAACGTAGTGCAGGGGCTGAATTTTCAAATTATTGTAGGCGCTAGCGAGCCATTTTGTGCGCCATTCGAAACCATTAAAATACGTAAATTTTCACCAGACTTGATGCGACCGCCAAATATGGTGAGTTTTGAATATGATAAGTCCCCCAAAAAGGCAATTCATTTGACGGAAAATAATAAAATAAATAATAATAATAATTCCTTCAGTTTCAATAGGGCCTTCGCCAGCTTAGTCACGCTGGGCCCTAATAATTCCTTCAGTTTCAATAGGGCTCTTCACACACGCGCCGGCCCTACTAAAGCTGCAAGCAGCGATGAATGGCCTCGCTAACCGGCGCGAGTCGATACTGGCGGACGCTCTCTTGCGCCCATGATTTGAGCGTCACTCAGACACTGAACATCGTCTCAAATGAAAAGGGAACTCCCTGCTGAGTTCAATGACACCTCACACAAGACTCTACCATACAGTTCATTATCTGTGAAAGGGGCGGCCGCATCATGGGGCAACATCATCACCAATCAAAGGAACTCTCTGCTGAGTTCAATGACACCTCACACAAGACTATACGTCATACGGTCAATATATCTGTGAAAGGGGCGTGGCTGTCACATAGGGGCGGGTCAAACATCACCAATGAAAAAGGAATTCTCTGCTGAGTTCATTGACACCTCACACAAAGCTGTACCTTAAACGGTTCAAATGTTATGAAAGGGGCGTGGCTTACGATAGGGGGCGGGCCAAACCATCACCAATAAAGAAGGAAGTCTCTGCTGAGTTCATTGACACCTCACACAAAGCTATACCTTAAACGGTTCAAATGTTATGAAAGGGGGCGTGGCCTGAGTGACTGGGCGTGGTCAAATATAGGGCCGCCTCAGTATCACATGTAGACCACACATTCTAAGTTTCATGTAAATCGGATGATGTTTGTCATATAAGGCATATTTCCGTTGCCAGATGGTGGCGCTGTCTCCAAAAGTCCATATTGGCCTGTAGGTGTCCTCAGGCTGACTCTTGGTGATTGTGGAAATTTCAAGCAGATACGACAACGACGCTGTAGTTACAGCCACTTTCTCCTTCATCGCTAAACACTCAAAATGGCCGCCATGCCACGCCCACACCGTTGGACGAAAAGTTTTTTTTAATAACTTTTCATCGTAACATCTTAAGATGACACACACCAAGTTTGAAGTTGATCGGATGAAATCTCTAGGAGGAGTTCGTTAAAGTATAGCACCTTGTCTTTTAGGCCTACTTCCCTGTTACCACTAGGGGCGCTATGACTTTGAGCCAATAGCGGCAGATGTCGTCAGGGGCGGACTCTGATGAATCCTGAAAGTTTCGACCAATCGGACAACGTACGCTCAAGTTACACCCACTTCCTGTTTGGTGGCGATCACAAAATGGCCGCCTTCACGGCCACGCCCTATGACGAAAGTTTTCTTTTAATAACTTTTCATCGTTAACATCTTAAGATGACACACACCAAGTTTGAAGCTGATTGGATGAAAGCTCTAGGAGGAGTTCGTTAAAGTACGACACGTGGAAAGCCAAAATCGCACTAATTTCGAACATTCAATACAAAATGGCGGACTTCCTGTTGGGTTTAGGGGCTACAATGGAGTTTTATGTCCGCCTGCCATGCTACATATGTGGACCAAGTTTCGTGACTCTACGTTAAACGTACTGCAGGGGCTGAATTTTCAAATTATTGTAGGGGCGCTAGCGAGCCATTTTTGTGCGCCTATTCCCAAACCATTAAAATACGTAAATTTTCACCAGACTTGATGACCGCCAAATATGAGTTTTGAATATGATAAGTCCTCAAAAAGGCAATTCATTTGACGGATAAAGAATAATAATAATAATTAAAGCTGCAAGCAGCGATGAACGGCCCTCGCTAACCCTGCGCGAAGTCGGGATACTGGCGGACGCCTCCTTGCGGCCGTGCATTTGCGCGTCACTCAGACACCGGCGATCGTCTCCAATGAAAAGGGAATCCCTGCTGAGTTCAACACACTCCTCACAAAAAGGTATCATATGTTCATTATCAGAAAGTGGCTGCACTCATGGGGGCGGGTCAAACATCACCAATGTGAAAGTGGAACTCTCTGAGTTCATTGACACCTCACACAAAGCTATACCCAAAACGGTTCAAATGTTATAGCGTGGCTTACGCATAGGGGGCCAAACCATCACCAATAAAGAAGTCTCTGCTGAGTTCATTGACACCTCACACAAGACTCCTTAAACGGTTCAAATGTTATGAAAGGCGTGGCCTGGGTGACTGGGCGTGGTCAAATTATAGGGGCCGCCTCAGTATCACATGTAGACCACACATTCTAAGTTTCATGTAAATCGGATGATGTTTGTCATATAAGGCATATTTCCTGTTGCCAGATGGTGGCGCTGTCCTAAAAGTCCATATTGGCCTGTAGGTGTCCTGGCTGGACTCTTGGTGATTGTGGAAATTTCAAGCAGATACGACAAGGCACGCTGTAGTTACAGCCACTTTCTCCTTCATCGCTAAACACTCAAATGGCCCATGCCACGCCCACACCGTTGACGAAAGTTTTTCTTTTAATAACTTTTCATCTTCAACATCTTGATGACACACACCAAGTTTGAAGTTGATCGGATGAAAGCTCTAGGAGGAGTTCGTTAAAGTATAGCACCTTGTCTTTAGGCCTACTTCCTGTTGCCACTAGGGGCGCTATGACTTTGAGCCAATAGCGGTAGATGTCGTCAGGGCGGACTCTGATGAATCCTGAAAGTTTCGACCAATCGGACACTACGCTCAAGTTACACCCACTTCCTGTTTTGGTGGCGAATCGACAAAATGGCCGCCCGCCACGGCCACGCCCATGACGAAAAGTTTTTCCAATAACTTTTCATCGTTAACATCTTAAGATGACACACACCAAGTTTGAAGCTGATTGGATGAAAGCTCTAGGAGGAGTTCGTTAAAGTACGACATGGAAATGGCCAAAATCGCACTAATTTGAACATTCAATACAAAATGGCGGACTTCCTGTTTGGTTTAGGGGGCTACAATGGAGTTTTATGTCCGTCCTGCCATGCTACATATGTGTACCAAGTTTCGTGGCTCTACGTTAAACGAGTGCAGGGGCTGAATTTTCAAATTATTGTAGGGCGCTAGCGAGCCATTTTGTGCCTATTCCTAAACCATTAAAATACGTAAATTTTCACCAGACTTGATGACCGCCAAATATGGTGAGTTTTGAATATGATAGTCTCCCAAAAAGGCAATTCATTTGACGGAAAATAGCATAATAAAGAATAAACCTTCAGTTTCAATAGGCCTTCGCAAGAAATGGCGTCGGGCTTAATTAAAGCTGCAAGCAGCTGATGAACGGCCCTCACTAACCTGCGCGAGTCGATATCATGGAAGCCTCTCCTTGCGGCCGCATTTGCGCACACCTGTACACCGAATATCGCCGCTAACAGTGGAACTGCTGAGTTCAATGATACCTCACAAGATTATAAATCATACAGGCACATTCAGGGCGGGCTGGATCATAGGGGGCGGGTCAAACATCATCAATCAAAAGGAACTCTCTGCTGAGTTCAATACACCTCACACACAATCTATACTGTGGTACAGTTCAATAGACAGAAAAGGGGCGTGCATCATAGGGGTCAAACATCACCAATGAAAGGAACTCCTGCTGAGTTCATTGATACCTCCACATGTAAGACTCACGCCATGGTTCATTATTTGAGGGGCGTGGCCATCATAGGGGCGGGTCAAACATCACCAATGAAAAAGGAATTCTCTGCTGAGTTCATTGACACCTCACACAAAGCTGTACCTAAACGGTTCAAAGATAGGTGCGGCTTACATAGGGGGCGGGTCAAACATCACCAATAAAAAGGAAGTCTCTGCTGAGTTCATTGACACCTCACAAGCTATACCTTAAACGGTTCAAATGTTATGAAAGTGGGCGTGGCTTACGCATAGGGGCGGGCCAAACCACCAATAAAGAAGGAAGTCTCTGGAGTTCATTGACACCTCACACAAAGCTATACCTTAAACGGTTCAAATGTTATGAAAGGGCGTGGCCTGGATGACTGGGCGTGGTCAAATTATAGCCGCCTCAGTATCACATGTAGACCACACATTCTAAGTTTCATGTAAATCGGATGATGTTTGTCATATAAGGCATATTCCTGCTGCCAGATGGTGGCGCTGTCTCCAAAAGTCCATATTGGCCTGTAGGTGTCCTCAGGCCTGACTCTTGGTGATGTGGGAAATTTCAAGCAGATACGACATCGACGCTGTAGTTACAGCCACTTTCCTTCATCGCTAAACACTCAAAATGGCCGCCATGCCACGCCCACACCGTTTGACGAAAAGTTTTTCTTTTAATAACTTTTCATCGTCAACATCTTAAGACACACACCAAGTTTGAAGTTGATCAGATGAAAGCTCTAGGAGGAGTTCAGTATAGCACCTTGTCTTTTAGGCCTACTTCCTGTTGCCACTAGGGCGCTATGACTTTGAGCCAATAGCGGCGTGTATATGTCGTCAGGGCGGACTCTGATGAATCCTGAAAAGTTTCGAACCAATCGGACAACGTACGCCAAGACACCCACTTCCTGTTTTGGTGGCGAATCGCACAAAATGGCCGCCTGCCACGGCCACGCCCTATGACGAAAAGTTTTTCTTTAATAACTTTTCATCGTTAACATGTTAAGATGACACACACCAAGTTTGAAGCTGATTGGATGAAAGCTCTAGGAGGAGTTCAAAGTACCACGTGGAAATGGCCAAAATCGCACTAATTTCGAACATTCAATACAAAATGGCGGACTTCCTGTTTGGTTAGGGGGCTACAATGGAGTTTTATGTCCGTCCATGCTACATATGTGGACCAAGTTTGGACTCTACGTTAAACGTAGTGCAGGGGCTGAATTTTCAAATTATTGTGGGGCGCTAGCGAGCCATTTGTGCGCCTATTCCCGAAACCATTAAAATACGTAAATTTTCACCAGACTTGATGCGACCGCCAAATATGGTGAGTTTTTGAATATGATAAGTCCCCAAAAAGGCAATTCATTTGATGAAAATAATAAAGAAAATAATAATAATTTCAGTTTAATAGGGCCTTCGCTGAGTCGCGCCGGGCCTAACCAGTTGCAAGCAGCGATGAACGGCCCTCACTAACCTGGGCGCGAGTCGGGATACTGGCGAAGCCTCTCCTTGCGGTCGCAGATTTGCGCTCACCAGACACTGAAACATCGCCACATTAAAGTGAACTCCTGCTGAGTTCAATGATACCTCTACAAGATTATAAATCATATAGCACATTCAGAAAGTGGCTGCATCATAGGGGTACAACATCATCAATCAAAAAGGAATCCTCATTATTCAATGACACCTCACATAAACATTCATACGTACAGTTCAATAGATTGAAAAGGGCGTGGCAAAATTAGGGAATGGTCACCACCAATGAAAAAGGAACTCTCTGCTGAGTTCAATGATACCTCACAAGATTCTACGTCATATGGTTCATTATCTTGATATGGGCGTGCACCGTGAGGGGGCAATCCACATCACCAATGAAAAAGGAACTCTCTGCTGAGTTTATTGACACTCACATGAAAGCTGTACCTTAAACGTTCACAAGGTGAAGTATGGCTTACGTATAGGCGGCCAAACTATCACCAATAAAGAAGGAAGTCTCTGCTGAGTTCATTGACACTCACACAAAGCTATACCAACGGTTCAAAAACAGTAGGAAGTGGGCGTGCTTATTTATAGGGCAGCCAAACCATCACCAATGAAGGAAGTCTCTGCTGAGTTCATTGACACCTCACACAAAGCTATACCTTAAACGGTTCAAATGTTATAAGGCGTGGCCTGGATGACTGGGCGTGGTCACATTATAGGGGCCGCCTCAGTATCACATGTAACCACACATTCTAAGTTTCATGTAAATCGGATGATGTTTGTCATATAAGGCATATTTCCTGTTGCCAGATGGTGGCGCTGTCTCCAAAACCATATTGGCCTGTAGGTGTCCTCAGGCCTGGACTCTTGGTGATTGTGGGAAATTTCAAGCAGATACGACAACGCGACGCGTAGTTACAGCCACTTTCTCCTTCATCGCTAAACACTCAAAATGGCCGCCATGCCACGCCCACACCGTTTGGACGAAAAGTTTTTCTTTAATAACTTTTCATCTGTCAACATCTTAAGATGACACACACCAAGTTTGAAGTTGATCGATGAAAGCTCTAGGAGGAGTTCGTTAAAGTATAGCACCTTGTCTTTGGCCTACTTCCTGTTGCCACTAGGGGCGCTATGACTTTGAGCCAATAGCGGTGTGTATATGTCGTCAGGGGCGGACTCTGATGAATCCTGAAAAGTTTCAAACCAACTGACAACGACGCCACACCCACTTGTTTTGTGGAACGCACAAAATGGCCGCCCGCCACGGCCACGCCCTATGACGAAAAGTTTTTCTTTAATAATCATCAACATGTTAAGATGACACACACCAAGTTTGAAGCTGATTGGATGAAAGCTCTAGGAGGAGTTCGTTAAAGTACGACACGTGGAAATGGCCAAAATCGCACTAATTTCAACATTCAATACAAAATGGCGGACTTCCTGTTTTTTTAGGGGGCTACAATGGAGTTTTATGTCCGTCCTGCCATGCTACATATGTGACCAAGTTTCGTGACTCTACGTTAAACGTAGCAGGGGCTGAATTTTCAAATTATTGTAGGGCGCTAGCGAGCCATTTTTGTGCGCCCTATTCCCGAAACCATTAAAATACGTAAATTTTCACCAGACTTGATGCGACCACCAATATGGTGAGTTTTTGAAATGATAAGTCCCCAAAAAGGCAATTCATTTGACGGAAATAATAATAAGAAATTAGTTTATTAGGTGCAATCATGGCCTAATAACTTCAGTTTGAAATTTCTGCTGCTGTCAAAGCTGGCTACAGTTGCAGAAGATGAACTGCCTCGCTAACCTGCGCGAGTCGGGATAGTTTGGCGGACGCCTCTGCGCCATTTGGCGCACACCAGACACTGAACATCACGCCAAATGAAAAGGAACTCCTGCTGAGTTCAATGACACCTCACACAAGACTCTACGCATACGGTTCATTATCTGTGAAAGCGTGGCCGCATGGGGGCGGGTCAAACATCACCAATCAAAAGGAACTCTCTGCTGAGTTCAATGACACCTCACACAAGACTATACGTCATACAGTTCATTATATTTGAAAAGGGCGTGGCCGCATCATAGGGGCGGGTCAAACATCACCAATGAAAAGGAATTCTCTGCTGAGTTCATTGACACCTCACACAAAGCTGTACCTTAAACGGTTCAAATGTTATGAAAGTGCGTGGCTTACGCATGTGGGGAAGGCCAACCATCACCAATAAAGAAGGAAGTCTCTGCAGTTCATTGACACCTCACACAAAGCTACCTAACGGTTCAAACAGCAGAGGGCGTGGCCTGAGTGACTGGGCGTGGTCAAAATATAGCCGCCTCATATCATGTAGACCACACATTCTAAGTTTCATGTAAATCGGATGATGTTTGTCATATAAGGCATATTTCCTGTTGCCAGATGGTGGCGCTGTCTCCAAAAGTCCATATTGGCCTGTAGGTGTCCTCAGGCCGGGACTCTTGGTGATTGGGAAATTTCAAGCAGATACGACAACGTACGCTGTAGTTACAGCCACTTTCTCCTTCATCGCTAAACACTCAAAATGGCCGCCATGCCACGCCCACACCGTTGGACGAAAAGTTTTTCTTTTAATAAATTTTCATCAACATCTTAAGATGACACACACCAAGTTTGAAGATCGGATGAAAGCTCTAGGAGGAGTTCGTTAAAGTATAGCACCTTGTCTTTTAGGCCTACTTCCTGTTGCCACTAGGGCGCTATGACTTTGAGCCAATAATAGCGTGTAGATGTCGTCAGGGGCGGACTCTGATGAATCCTGAAAAGTTTCGACCAATCGGACAACGTACGCTCAAGTTACACCCACTTCCTGTTTTGGTGGCGATCGCACAAAATGGCCGCCCTGCACGGTACACGCCCTATGACGAAAAGTTTTTCTTTTAATAACTTTTCATCGTTAACATGTTAAGATGACACACCAAGTTTGAAGCTGATTGGATGAAAGCTCTAGGAGGAGTTCGTTAAAGTACGACACGTGAAATGGCCAAAATCGCACTAATTTCGAACATTCAATACAAAATGGCGGACTTCCTGTTGGGTTTAGGGGGCTACAATGGAGTTTATGTCCGCCCTGCCATGCTACATATGTGGACCAAGTTTCGTGACTCTACGTTAAACGTACTGCAGGGGCTGAATTTTATTAATTGTAGGTGGCGCTAGCAGCCATTTTTGTGCGCCTATTCCCGAAACCATTAAAATACGTAAATTTTCACCAGACTTGATGCGACCGCCAAATATGGTGAGTTTTTGAATATGATAAGTCCCCAAAAGGCAATTCATTTGACGGATAAAGAATAATAATAATAATTAAAGCTGCAAGCAGCGATGAACGGGCCTCGCTAACCTGCGCGAGTCGGGATACTGGCGGAAGCTCTCCTTGCGGCCGCATTTGCGCGCCACTCAGACACTGAACATCGTCGCTAATGAAAAGCGAACTCCTGCTGAGTTCAATGATACCCACAAGATGAATCATACAGGTCATTATCGTAAAAGGCGGGCTGCATCAGGCGGGTCAAACATCATCAATGAAAAAGAACTCTCTGCTGAGTTCAATGACACTTCACAAATACTATACGCATACAGTTCATATTTGTGAAGCAAGTGGCCGCATCATAGGGGCGGGTCAAACATCACCAATGAAAAGGAATCCTCTGCTGAGTTCATTGATACCTCACACAAGATCTTACGCCATATGGTTCATTATCTGAAAGGGGCGTGGCTGCATCATGAGGGGGCGGGTCAAACATCACCAATGAAAAAGGAATCTCTGCTGAGTTCATTGACACCTCACACAAGCTGTACCCATACGGTTCATTATGTTATGAAAGTGGGCGTGGCTTACGCATAGGGGGCGGGTCAAACATCACCAATAAAGAAGGAAGTCTCTGCTGAGTTCATTGACACTCACACAAAGCTATACCTTAAACGGTTCAAATGTTATGAAAGTGGCGTGGCTTACGCATAGGGGCGGGCCAAACCATCACCAATAAAGAAGGAAGTCTCTGCTGAGTTCATTGACACCTCACACAAAGCTATACCTTAAACGGTTCAAATGTTATGAAAGGGGCGTGGCCTGGATGACTGGGCGTGGTCAAATTATAGGCCGCCTCAGTATCACATGTAGACACACATTCTAAGTTTCATGTAAATCGGATGATGTTTGTCATATAAGGCATATTTCCTGTTGCCAGATGGTGGCGCTGTCTCCAAAAGTCCATATTGGCCTGTAGGTGTCCTCAGGCCTGACTCTGGTGATTGTGGGAAATTTCAAGCAGATACGACAACGCACGCTGTAGTTACAGCCACTTTCTCCTTCATCGCTAAACACTCAAAATGCCGCCATGCCACGCCCACACCGTTTGACGAAAAGTTTTTCTTTAATAACTTTTCATCGTCAACATCTTAAGATGACACACACCAAGTTTGAAGTTGATCGGATGAAAGCTCTAGGAGGAGTTCTTAAAGTATAGCACCTTGTCTTTTAGGCCTACTTCCTGTTGCCACTAGGGGCGCTATGACTTTGAGCCAATAGCGTGTATATGTCGTCAGGGCGGACTCTGATGAATCCTGACAAGTTTCGAACCAATCGGACAACGTACGCCGGTTACACCCACTTCCTGTTTGGCGAATCGCACAAAATGGCGCCCCGCCACGGCCACGCCCATGACGAAAAGTTTTTCTTTAACTTTTCATCGTTAACATCTTAAGATGACACACACCAAGTTTGAAGCTGATTGGATGAAAGCTCTAGGAGGAGTTCGTTAAAGTACGACACGTGGAAATGGCCAAAATCGCACTAATTTCGAACATTCAATACAAAATGGCGGACTTCCTGTTGGGTTAGGGGGCTACAATGGAGTTTTATGTCCGCCCTGCCATGCTACATGTGTACCAAGTTTCGTGACTCTCACGCAGTAGGCAGAGGCTGAATTTATTATTGTAGGGCGCTAGCGAGCCATTTTTGTGCGCCCATTCCCGAAACCATTAAAATACGTAAATTTTCACCAGACTTGATGCGACCGCCAAATATGGTGAGTTTTTGAATATGATAAGTCCCCAAAAGGCAATTCATTTGACGGAAAAAAAAGAAAGAAAGAATAATAATAATTCCTTCAGTTTCAATAGCTTCGCAGCTGTCGCAAGGTCGGCGCTCGGGCCCTAATTAAAGCTGCAAGCAGCGATGAACGGCCTCACCTGCGCGAGTGCCGGATACTGGCGACGCCTCCTGCGGCCGCATTTGCGCCACACCAGACACTGAACATCGTCCCAAATGAGTGAACTCCTGCTGAGTTCAATGACACCTCACACAAGACTCTACGTCATACAGTTCATTATCTGTGAAAGGCGTGGCCGCATCATGGGGGGCGGGTCAAACATCACCAATGAAAAGGAACTCTGCTGAGTTCAATGACACCTCACAAAGCTATACCATACGGTTCAAATGTTATGAAAGTGGGCGTGGCTTACGCATAGGCGGGTCAAACATCACCATAAAGAAGGAAGTCTCTGCTGAGTTCATTGACACCTCACACAAAGTACCTTAAACGGTTCAAATGTTATGAAAGTGGGCGCTTACGATAGGGGGCGGCCAACCATCACCAATAAAGAAGGAAGTCTCTGCTGAGTTCATTGACACCTCACACAAAAGCTATACCTTAAACGGTTCAAATGTTATGAAAGGGGCGTGGCCTGATGACTGGGCGTGGTCAAATTATAGGGGCTCCGTATCAATACATGTAGACCACACATTCTAAGTTTCATGTAAATCGGATGATGTTTGTCATATAAGGCATATTTCCTGTTGCCAGATGGTGGCGCTGTCTCCAAAAGTCCATATTGGCCTGTAGGTGTCCTCAGGCCTGACTCTTGGTGATTGTGGGAAATTTCAAGCAGATACGACAACGACGCTGTAGTTACAGCCACTTTCTCCTTCATCGCTAAACACTCAAAATGGCCGCCATGCCACGCCCACACCGTTGACGAAAAGTTTTTCTTTAATAACTTTTCATCTTCAACATCTTAAGATGACACACACCAAGTTTGATCGGATGAAAGCTCTAGGAGGAGTTCGTTAAAGTATAGCACCTTGTCTTTTAGGCCTACTTCCTGTTGCCACTAGGGGCGCTATGACTTTGAGCCAATAGCGGTGTGTATATGTCGTCAGGGGCGGACTCTGATGAATCCTGACAAGTTTCGAACCAATCGGACAACGTACGCTCAAGTTACACCACTTCCTGTTTTGGTGGCGAATCGCACAAAATGGCCGCCCGCCACGGCCACGCCCTATGACGAAAAGTTTTTCTTTTAATAACTTTTCATCGTTAACATGTTAAGATGACACACACCAAGTTTGAAGCTGATTGGATGAAAGCTCTAGGAGGAGTTCGTTAAAGTACGACACGGAAATGGCCAAAATCGCACTAATTTCGAACATTCAATACAAAATGGCGGACTTCCTGTTTGGTTTAGGGGGCTACAATGGAGTTTTATGTCCGCCTGCCATGCTACATATGTGGACCAAGTTGTGGCTCACGTTAAACGTAGGGGGCTGAATTTTCAAATTATTGTAGGGGCTAGCGAGCCATTTTGTGCGCCTATTCCCGAAACCATTAAAATACGTAAATTTTCACCAGACTTGATGCGACCAAATATGGTGATTTTGAATATGATAAGTCCCCAAAAAGGCAATTCATTTGCGGAAAATAGAATAAAGAATAATAATTCCTTCAGTTTCAATAGGCAATGTCGGCGCTCGGGCCCTAATAATTCCTTCAGTTTCAATAGGCCTTCGCGCTGTCGGCGCTGGGCCCTAATTAAAGCTGCAAGCGATGCGAACGGCCTCGCTAACCTGCGCGAGTCGGGATACCATACGCTCTGCGACCGTGCATTTGCGCGGCACTCAGACACTGAACATCGCACCAATGAAAAGGGAACTCCCTGCTGAGTTCAATGACACCTCACACAAGACTCTACGTCATACGGTTCATTATCTGCAGGGGGCGTGGCGGCATGGGGGCGGGTCAAACATCACCAATCAAAAAGGAACTCTCTGCTGAGTTCAATGACACACACAACACTCACGTCATACAGTTCAATATATGTGAAAAGGGCGTGGCCGCATCATAGGGGGCGGGTCAAACATCACCAATGAAAAAGGAATTCTCTGCTGAGTTCATTGACACCTCACACAAAGCTGTACCTTAAACGGTTCAAATGTTATGAAAGTGGCGTGGCTTGCATAGGGGCGGGCCAAACCATCACCAATAAAGAAGAAGTCTCTGCTGAGTTCATTGACACCTCACACAAAGCTATACCTTAAACGGTTCAAATGTTATGAAAGGGGCGTGGCCTGGAGTGACTGGGCGTGGTCAAAATATAGGCCGCCTCAGTATCACATGTACCACACATTCTAAGTTTCATGTAAATCGGATGATGTTTGTCATATAAGGCATATTTCCTGTTGCCAGATGGTGGCGCTGACCAAAAGTCCATATTGGCCTGTAGGTGTCCTCAGGCCGACTCTTGGTGATTGTGGGAAATTTCAAGCAGATACGACAACGACGCTGTAGTTACAGCCACTTTCTCCTTCATCGCTAAACACTCAAAATGGCCGCCATGCCACGCCCACACCGTTGACGAAAAGTTTTTTTTAATAACTTTTCATCGTTAACATGTTAAGATGACACACACCAAGTTTGAAGTTGATCGGATGAAAGCTCTAGGAGGAGTTCGTTAAAGTATAGCACCTTGTCTTTTAGGCCTACTTCCTGTTGCCACTAGGGGGCGCTATGACTTTGAGCCAATAGCGGCGTGTATATGTCGTCAGGGGCGGACTCTGATGAATCCTGAAAAGTTTCGATCCAATCGGACAACGTACGCTCAAGTTACACCCACTTCCTGTTTGGTGGCGAATCGCACAAAATGGCCGCCCTGCCACGGCCACGCCCTATGACGAAAAGTTTTTCTTTTAATAACTTTTCATCGTTAACATCTTAAGATGACACACACCAAGTTTGAAGCTGATTGGATGAAAGCTCTAGGAGGAGTTCGTAAAGCACGACACGTGGAAATGGCCAAAATCGCACTAATTTCAACATTCAATACAAAATGGCGGACTTCCTGTTGGGTTTAGGGGCTACAATGGAGTTTTATGTCCGCCCTGCCATGCTACATATGTGGACCAAGTTTCGTGAGTCTACGTTAACGTACTGCAGGGGCTGAATTTTATTATTTTAGGCGCTAGGAGCCATTTTTGTGCGCCTATTCCGAAACCATTAAAATACGTAAATTTTCACCAGACTTGATGCGACCGCCAAATATGGTGAGTTTTGAATATGATAAGTCCCCCAAAAAGGCAATTCATTTGACGGATAAAAGAATAATAATTAGTTTCAAGCAGCGACATGAACGGGCCTCGCGCTAACTCCGCGCGAAGTCGGGATACCATGGACGCTCTCCTGCGGCCGTGCATTTGCTGCCACTCAGACACTGAACATCGTCCCAAATGAAAAAGGGAAACTCCTGAGTTCAATGACACCTCACAAAAGGCTATACATCATACAGTTCATTATCTGTGAAAGGGGGCGTGGCCGCATCATGGGGGGCGGGTCAAACATCACCAATGAAAAGGAACCTCTGCTGAGTTCATTGACACCTCACACAAAGCTATACCTTAAACGGTTCAAATGTTATGAAAGTGGGCGTGGCTTACGCATAGGGGCGGGCCAAACCATCACCAATAAAGAAGGAAGTCTCTGCTGAGTTCATTGACACCTCACACAAGACTCTACGTTAAACGGTTCAAATGTTATGAAAGGGGGCGTGGCCTGGGTGACTGGGCGTGGTCAAATTATAGGGGCCGCCTCAGTATCACATGTAGACCACACATTCTAAGTTTCATGTAAATCGATGATGTTTGTCATATAAGGCATATTTCCTGTTGCCAGATGGTGGCGCTGTCTCCAAAAGTCCATATTGGCCTGTAGGTGTCCTCAGGCCAGGACTCTTGGTGATTGTGGGAAATTTCAAGCAGATACGACAACGTACGCTGTAGTTACAGCCACTTTCTCCTTCATCGCTAAACACTCAAAATGGCCGCCATGCCACGCCCACACCGTTGACGAAAAGTTTTTCTTTTAATAACTTTTCATCTTCAACATCTTAAGATGACACACCAAGTTTGAAGTTGATCAGATGAAAGCTCTAGGAGGAGTTCGTTAAAGTATAGCACCTTGTCTTTTAGGCCTACTTCCTGTTGCCACTAGGGGGCGCTATGACTTTGAGCCAATAGCGGCGTGTAGATGTCGTCAGGGGCGGACTCTGATGAATCCTGAAAAGTTTCGTACCAATCGGACAACGTACGCTCAAGTTACACCCACTTCCTGTTTTGGTGGCGAATCGCACAAAATGGCCGCCCTGCCACGGCCACGCCCTATGACGAAAAGTTTTTCTTTTAATAACTTTTCATCGTTAACATCTTAAGATGACACACACCAAGTTTGAAGCTGATTGGATGAAAGCTCTAGGAGGAGTTCGTTAAAGTACGACACGTGGAAATGGCCAAAATCGCCCTAATTTCGAACATTCAATACAAAATGGCGGACTTCTTGTTGGGTTTAGGGGGGGGCTACAATGGAGTTTTATGTCCGCCCTGCCATGCTACATATGTGGACCAAGTTTCGTGGCTCTACGTTAAACGTAGTGCAGGGCTGAATTTTAATTATTGTAGGGGCGCTAGCGAGCCATTTTGTGGCCTATTCCTAAACCATTAAAATACGTAAATTTTCACCAGACTTGATGCGACCGCCAAATATGGTGAGTTTTTGAATATGATAAGTCCCCAAAAAGGCAATTCATTTGACGGAAAATAATAATAAAGAATAATACTAGTTTCAATAGGCTTCATAGTCGGCGCTGGGCTTCTAATTAAAGCTGCAAGCAGCGATGAACGGGCCCTCGCTAACCTGCGCGAGTCGGGATACTGGCGGACGCCTCTCCTTGGTCCGTGCATTTGCGTCATTACCTGTGACACTGAACATCAATCGCATGAAAAGTGAACTCTGCTGAGTTCAACATACCTCACAAAGATTATAAATCCATACAGGTCATTATCTGTGAAAGGGGGCGTGGCTGCATCATAGGGGGCGGGTCAAACATCACAATCAAAAAGGAACTCTCTGCTGAGTTCAATGACACCTCACACAACACTATAACATACAGTTCAATATATTTGAAAAGGGGCGGGCCGCATCATAGGGGGCGGTCAAACATCACCAATGAAAAGGAACTCTCTGCTGAGTTCATTGGATACCTCACATAAGATCTGGCATATGGTTCATTATCTTGAAAGGCGTGGCTGCATCATAGGGGGCGGGTCAAACATCACCAATGAAAAAGGAATTCTCTGCTGAGTTCATTGACACCTCACACAAAGCTGTACCTTAAACGGTTCAAATGTTAAGAAAGTGGGCGTGGCTTGATGCATAGGGGGCGGGCCAACCATCACCAATAAAGAAGGAAGTCTCTGCTGAGTTCATTGACACCTCACACAAAGCTATACCTTAAACGGTTCAAATGTTATGAAAGTGGGCGTGGCTTACGCATAGGGGCGGGCCAAACCATCACCAATAAAGAAGGAAGTCTCTGCTGAGTTCATTGACACCTCACACAAAGCTATACCTTAAACGGTTCAAATGTTATAATAGGGGTTTGGATGACTGGGCATGGTAAGCATTATAGGGGCTGCCAGTATCACATGTAGACCACACATTTTAAGTTTCATGTAACTGATGATGCATCATATAAGGTATATTTCTAAGGTTAGATGGTGGCGCTGTCTCCAAAGTCCATATTGGCCTGTAGGTGTCCTCAGGCCTGGACTCTGGTGATTGGAAATTTCAAGCAGATACATGGACAACGTGCGCTGTAGTTACAGCCACTTTCTCCTTCATCGCTAAACACTCAAAATGGCCGCCATGCCACGCCCACACCGTTTGACGAAAAGTTTTTCTTTTAATAACTTTTCATCGTCAACATCTTAAGATGACACACACCAAGTTTGAAGTTGATCGATGAAAGCTCTAGGAGGAGTTCGTTAAAGTATAGCACCTTGTCTTTAGGCCTACTTCCTGTTGCCACTAGGCGCTATGACTTTGAGCCAATAGCGGTGTGTATATGTCGTCAGGGGCGGACTCTGATGAATCCTGAAAAGTTTCGATCCAATCGGACAACGTACGCTCAAGTTACACCCACTTCCTGTTTGGTGGCGAATCGCACAAAATGGCCGCCCGCCACGGCCACGCCCTATGACGAAAAGTTTTAATAACTTTTCATCGTTAACATGTTAAGATGACACACACCAAGTTTGAAGTTGATTGGATGAAAGCTCTAGGAGGAGTTCGTTAAAGTCACGACACGTGGAAATGGCCAAAATCGCACTAATTTCGAACATTCAATACAAAATGGCGGACTTCCTGTTTGGGTTAGGGGGCTACAATGGAGTTTTATGTCCGCCTGCCATGCTACATATGTGGACCAAGTTTCGTGACTCTACGTTAAACGTAGTGCAGGGGCTGAATTTTCAAATTATTAGGGCGCTAGCAGCCATTTTTGTGCGCCTATTCCCGAAACCATTAAAATACGTAAATTTTCACCAGACTTGATGCGACTCCGCCAAATATGGTGAGTTTTGAATATGATAAGTCCCCAAAAAGGCAATTCATTGACGGAAAATAATAATAAAGAATAATAATAATTCCTTCAGTTTCAATAGGGCTCACGCTTGTGCTCGGCGCTCGGCCCTAATAATTCCTTCGTTTCAATAGGGCTCGTCATTGTCGGCGCTCACTCTAGCTCTGCAAAAGCAGCGATGAACGGGCCTCGCTAACCTGCGCGAGTCGGGATACTGGCGGACGCCTCCTTGCGGCCGCATTTGCGCGTCACTCAGACACCTGAACATCGCCCCAATGAGGGAACTCCCTGCTGAGTTCAATGACACCTCACAAGACTCTACGTATACGGTTCATTATCTGTGAAAGGCGTGGCCGCATCATGGGGCGGGTCAAACATCACCATTAATCAAAAGGAACTCTCTGCTGAGTTCAATGACACCTCACACAACACTATACGTCATACAGTTCAATATATTTGAAAGGGGCGTGGCGCATCATAGGGGCGGGTCAAACATCACCAATGAAAAAGGAATTCTCTGCTGAGTTCATTGACACCTCACAAAGCTGTACCTTAAACGGTTCAATATGAGAAGGGCGTGGCTTACGCATAGGGGGCGGGCCAAACCACTCAAATAAAGAAGGAAGTCTCTGCTGAGTTCATTGACACCTCACACAAAGCTATACCTTAAACGGTTCAAATGTTATGAAAGGGGGGTGGCCTGAGTGACTGGGCGTGGTCAAATATAGGGGCCGCCTCAGTATCACATGTAGACCACACATTCTAAGTTTCATGTAAATCGGATGATGTTTGTCATATAAGGCATATTTCCTGCTGCCAGATGGTGGCGCTGTCTCCAAAAGTCCATATTGGCCTGTAGGTGTCCTCAGGCCGGGACTCTTGGTGATTGTGGGAAATTTCAAGCAGATACGACAACGTACGCTGTAGTTACAGCCACTTTCTCCTTCATCGCAAACACTCAAAATGGCCGCCATGCCACGCCCACACTGTTGGACGAAAAGTTTTTCTTTTAATAACTTTTCATCAACATCTTAAGATGACACACACCAAGTTTGAAGTTGATCGGATGAAATCTCTAGGAGGAGTTCGTTAAAGTATAGCACCTTGTCTTTTAGGCCTACTTCCTGTTGCCACTAGGGGCGCTATGACTTTGAGCCAATAAGGCGGTATATGTCGTCAGGGCGGACTCTGATGAATCCTGAAAAGTTTCGTCCAATCGGACACGTACGCTCGGTTACACCCACTTCCTGTTTTGGTGGCGATCGCACAAATGGCCGCCCGCCACGGCCACGCCCTATGACGAAAAGTTTTTCTTTAATAACTTTTCATCGTTAACATGTTAAGATGACACACACCAAGTTTGAAGCTGATTGGATGAAAGCTCTAGGAGGAGTTCGTTAAAGTACGACACGTGGAAATGGCCAAAATCGCACTAATTTGAACATTCAATACAAAATGGCGGACTTCCTGTTGGGTTTAGGGGGCTACAATGGAGTTTTATGTCCGTCCTGCCATGCTACATATGTGGACCAAGTTTCGTGACTCTACGTTAAACGTAGTGCAGGGCTGAATTTTATTAATTTTGTAGGGGCGCTAGCGAGCCATTTTTGTGCGCCTATTCCCAAAACCATTAAAATACGTAAATTTTCACCAGACTTGATGCACCGCCAAATATGGTGAGTTTTTGAATATGATAAGTCCCCAAAAAGGCAATTCATTTGCCGGATAAAAGAATAATAATAATAATTAAAGCTGCAAGCAGCGATGAACGGGCCCTCGCTAACCTGCGCGAGTCGATACTGGCGGACGCCTCTCCTGCGGCCGCATTTGCGCCACCAGACACTGACACGTCCCAAATGAAAAGTGAAACCTCTGCTGAGTTCAATGTGACACCTCACAAAAAGGCTATACATCATACAGTTCATTATCTGTGAAAGGGGGCGTGGCCGCATCATGGGGGCGGGTCAAACATCACCAATGAAAAAGGAACTCTGCTGAGTTCATTGACACCTCACACAAAGCTATACCTTAAACGGTTCAAATGTTATGAAAGTGCGTGGCTTACGCATAGGGCGGGCCAAACCATCACCAATAAAGAAGGAAGTCTCTGCTGAGTTCATTGACACCTCACACAAAGCTATACCTTAAACGGTTCAAATGTTATGAAAGGGGGCGTGGCCTGGGTGAGCGTGGTCAAATTATAGGGGCCTCTCAGTATCACATGTAGACCACACATTCTAAGTTTCATGTAAATCGGATGATGTTTGTCATATAAGGCATATTTCCTGTTGCCAGATGGTGGCGCTGTCTCCAAAGTCCATATTGGCCTGTAGGTGTCCTCAGGCGGGACTCTTGGTGATTGTGGGAAATTTCAAGCAGATACGACAACGTACGTAGTTACAGCCACTTTCTCCTTCATCGCTAAACACCAAAATGGCTGCCATGCCACGCCCACACCGTTGACGAAAAGTTTTCTTTTAATAACTTTTCATCTTCAACATCTTAAGATGACACACACCAAGTTTGAAGTTGATGGATGAAATCTCTAGGAGGAGTTCGTTAAAGTATAGCACCTTGTCTTTTAGGCCTACTTCCTGTTGCCACTAGGGGCGCTATGACTTTGAGCCAATAGCGGCGTGTAGATGTCGTCAGGGGCGGACTCTGATGAATCCTGAAAAGTTTCGACCAATCGGACACTGTGCGCTCAAGTTACACCCACTTCCTGTTTTGGTGGCGAATCGCACAAAATGGCGCCCGCCACGGCCACGCCCTATGACGAAAAGTTTTTCTTTTAATAACTTTCATCGTTAACATCTTAAGATGACACACACCAAGTTTGAAGCTGATTGGATGAAAGCTCTAGGAGGAGTTCAAAGTACGACACGTGGAAATGGCCAAAATCGCACTAATTTCGAACATTCAATACAAAATGGCGGACTTCCTGTTGGGTTTAGGGGGGGGCTACAATGGAGTTTTATGTCCGTCCTGCCATGCTACATATGTGGACCAAGTTTCGTGGCTCTACGTTAAACGTAGTGCAGGGCTGAATTTTCAAATTATTGTAGGGGCGCTAGCGAGCCATTTTTGTGCGCCTATTCCCGAAACCATTAAAATACGTAAATTTTCACCAGACTTGATGACCGCCAAATATGGTGAGTTTTTGAATATGATAAGTCCCCAAAAAGGCAATTCATTTAATGAAAATAATAATAAAAGAATAATAATAATTCCTTCAGTTTCAATAGGGTTTGCCACAGCCGCGCTCGCCCTAATTAAAGCTGCAAGCAGCGATGAACGGGCCTCGCTAACTCCGCGCGAGTCGTGATACTGGCGACGTTCTCCTTAATGCCGCATTTTTGCCACGCGCACTCAGACACTGAACATCGCCGCAATGAAAAGGAACTCCCTGCTGAGTTCAATGACACCTCACACAAGACTATAAATCATACAGTTCATTATCTGTGAAAGGGGGCGTGGCCGCATCATAGGGGGCGGGTCAAACATCATCAATCAAAAGGAACTCTCTGCTGAGTTCAATGACACCTCACACAACACTATACGTCATACAGTTCAATATATGTGAAAAGGCGTGGCCGCATCATAGGGGGCGGGTCAAACATCACCAATGAAAAAGGAACTCCTGCTGAGTTCCATTACACCTCACACAAGATTCTACGTCATATGGTTCATTATCTGTGAAAGGGGGCGTGGCCGCATCGTGAGGGGGCGGGTCAAACATCACCAATGAAAAGGAAGTCTCTGCTGAGTTCATTGACACTCACACAAAGCTGTACCTTAAACGGTTCAAATGTTATGAAAGTGGGCGTGGCTTACGCATAGGGGGCGGGCCAAACCATCACCAATAAAGAAGGAAGTCTCTGCTGAGTTCATTGACACTCACACAAAGCTATACCCAAACGGTTAAACGTTATGAAAGTGGGCGTGGCTTACGCATAGGGGGCGGGCCAAACCATCACCAATAAAGAAGGAAGTCTCTGCTGAGTTCATTGACACCACACAAAGCTATACCTTAAACGGTTCAAATGTTATGAAGGGGGCGTGGCCTGGATGACTGGGCGTGGTCACATTATAGGGGCGCCCAGTATCACATGTAGATCCACATTCTAAGTTTCATAAATCGGATGATGTTTGTCATATAAGGCATATTTCCTGTTGCCAGATGGTGGCGCTGTCTCCAAAAGTCCATATTGGCCTGTAGGTGTCCTCAGGCCTGGACTCTTGGTGATTGTGGGAAATTTCAAGCAGATACGACGACGTACGCTGTAGTTACAGCCACTTTCTCCTTCATCGCTAAACACTCAAAATGGCCGCCATGCCACGCCCACACCGTTTGACGAAAAGTTTTTTTTTAATAACTTTTCATCGTCAACATCTTAAGATGACACACACCAAGTTTGAAGTTGATCGGATGAAAGCTCTAGGAGGAGTTCGTTAAAGTATAGCACCTTGTCTTTTAGGCCTACTTCCTGCCACTAGGGCGCTATGACTTTGAGCCAATAGCGGCGTGTATATGTCGTCAGGGGCGGACTCTGATGAATCCCTGACAAGTTTCGAACCAATCGGATAACGTACGCCAGTTACACCCACTTCCTGTTTTGGTGGCAAATCGCACAAAATGGCCGCCCGCCACGGCCACGCCCTATGACGAAAAGTTTTTCTTTTAATAACTTTTCATCGTTAACATGTTAAGATGACACACACCAAGTTTGAAGCTGATTGGATGAAAGCTCTAGGAGGAGTTCGTTAAAGTACGACACGTGGAAATGGCCAAAATCGCACTAATTTCGAACATTCAATACAAAATGGCGGACTTCCTTGGGTTAGGGGGCTACAATGGAGTTTTATGTCCGTCCTGCCATGCTACATATGTGTACCAAGTTTCGTGACTCTACGTTAAACGTAGTGCAGGGGCTGAATTTTCAAATTATTGTAGGGCGCTAGCGAGCCATTTTGTCGCCCATTCTTGAAACCATTAAAATACGAATTTTCACCAGACTTGATGCGACCGCCAAATATGGTGAGTTTTGAATATGATAAGTCCCTCAAAAAGGCAATTCATTTGACGGAAAAAGAAAGAAAGAAAGAATAATAATAATTCCTTCAGTT
>JABXJD010000328.1:7500-15000 GCA_013375575.1 Percina caprodes
TAATGTTAACTAGCATGTTAGTTAGCAGGAATTAGCCTGAGCCTATGTTAATGTTAACTAGGATGTTAGTTAGCAGGAATTAGCCTGAGCCTATGTTATGTCTTAATAGACTTCACTGGTCTCTGTCCAGAGCAATGGGACCAGTTGGTCCATTTCGTTAATTGTCTCTATGTGTCTTCAGAGTGTTCCTGTGTCCACGGTCTGTGTGACTCGGGTCTGAACGGGGACGGGAGCTGCACCTGTTTCTCTGGATACACCGGGGCGAACTGTGATCGAGGTCGGTTGTCTTCTGAGTCAGCGTTAGAAAGTTGTCCTCTGTATCTCAGAGGGGGACAGACACACACTCTGTCCAGCTGTCTCTCTGAGTTACCTGCAGGGAACTAACAATTATCTTCATGCTGGATTAATGTCTACATTATCTGTCTCTCAGATTTACCCAAGTGTCTGTATGTCCCCTGTGTCTCAGAGTTACCTGAGTATGTGTCTGTCCACCATGTCTCTCAGAGTTACCTGAGTGTGTGCCTGTCCAATATCTCTCATATTTACCCAAGTGTGTGTCTGTCCCCTGTGTCTCAGAGTTACCTGAATGTGTGTCTGTCCCCTGTGTCTCAGAGTTATCTGAGTGTGTGCCTGTCCCCCGTGTCTCAGAGTTATCTGAGTGTGTGTCTGTCCCCTGTGTCTTAGAGTTATCTGAGTGTGTGTCTGTCCCCTGTGTCTCAGAGTTATCTGAGTGTGTGTCTGTCCCCTGTGTCTTAGAGTTATCTGAGTGTGTGTCTGTCCCCTGTGTCTCAGAGTTATCTGAGTTTGTGTCTGTCCCCTGTGTCTCAGAGTTATCTGAGTGTGTGTCTGTCCCCTGTGTCTCAGAGTTATCTGAGTGTGTGTCTGTCCCCTGTCTCTCAGAGTTACCTGAGTGTGCGTCCCTCGTTTGTCCCCTGAACTCTCGCTGTATGGAAGAGGCCCTGACAGGACAGCTGGTGTGTCAGTGTCGCCCTGGATACCAGAAATCAGGAGCTCAGTGCGTGTGTGAGTTGATTGTTTTTACTCTACCTGTGTCTCTGTAGGTGTGTGTGTCTGTGCATGGGGTTGTGTGTGTGTTTGTGTGTGCAAGCGTGTGTATGTGTGTGT
The DNA here is from genome assembly GCA_013375575.1 of Percina caprodes. Classification (NCBI taxonomy): domain Eukaryota; kingdom Metazoa; phylum Chordata; class Actinopteri; order Perciformes; family Percidae; genus Percina; species Percina caprodes. Next base: position 8,626 of record JABXJD010000328.1, read on the forward strand.
GTCTGTGTGTGCGTGTGTGTGCGTGTGTGTCTGTGTATGCAAGTGTGTGTGTGTGTATGCCAGCGTGTGTGTGTGTATGTGTGTGTGTGTGTGTGTATCTGTGTGTAGGTGTGTGTGTATGCAAGCGTGGGTGTGTGTGTGTGTGTGTGTGTGTATGCAAGCGTGTGTGTGTGTGTGTGTGTGTGTGTGTGTGTGTGTGTAAAGGTGTACTGAATGTTATGCTTGTCTCTGCAGCCATCAACCCGTGTCTCCGGGGGGTTTGCCACGTCCAGGCGTCCTGCGTCCACACCGGTCCCAACCAGCACACGTGTGTCTGTAACCATGGTTACAGCGGCGACGGACGGGTGTGCATGGCCATCGACCCGTGTCAGAGCGGACAGGGAGGCTGCTCCGCCGAGTCGGCGCGCTGCGTCTACGACGGCCCGGGGACGGTGGGAAATACTCCAGATTACAGAAGTACCCGGGACATGACTTACCCTGAAGTACCCGGGACATGACTTACCATGAAGTACCCGGGACTTTACTTACCCTGAAGTACCCGGGACATGACTTACCCTGAAGTACCCGAGACATGACTTACCATGAAGTACCCGGGACTTTACTTACCCTGAAGTACCCGGGACATGACTTACCCTGAAGTACCCGGGACATGACTTACCCTGAAGTACCCGGGACATGACTTACCCTGAAGTACCCGGGACTTTACTTACCCTGAAGTACCCGGGACATGACTTACCCTGAAGTACCCGGGACTTTACTTACCCTGAAGTACCCGGGACATGACTTACCCTGAAGTACCCGGGACATGACTTACCATGAAGTACCCGGGACTTTACTTACCCTGAAGTACCCGGGACATGACTTACCTTGAAGTACCTAGGACTTTACTTACCATGAAGTACCCGGGACATGACTTACCCTGAAGTACCCGGGACTTTACTTACCCTGAAGTACCTGGGACATGACTTACCCTGAAGTACCCGGGACATGACTTACCATGAAGTACCCGGGACTTTATTTACCCTGAAGTACCCGGGACATGACTTACCCTGAAGTACCCGGGACATGACTTACCATGAAGTACCCGGGACTTTACTTACCCTGAAGTACCCAGGACATGACTTACCCTGAAGTACCCGGGACTTGACTTATGTTGAAGTACCCGGGACATGACTTACCTTGAAGTACCTGGAACATGACTTACCTTGAAGTACCCGGGACATGACTTACCTTGAAGTACCCGGGACTTGACTTATCTTGAAGTACCCGGGACATGACTTACCTTGAAGTACCTGAGACATGACTTACCCTGAAGTACCTGAGACATGACTTACCCTGAAGTACCCGATACATGACTTACCCTGAAGTACCCGGGACATGACTTACCCTGAAGTACCCGGGACATGACTTACCTTTAAGCACCTGGGACAGGACTTATCTTGAAGTACCCGGGACATGACTTACCTTGAAGTACCGGGACTTGACTTATCTTGAACTACCCGGGACTTTACTTACCCCTCACTGTTAATGTCTCCCTGGTGTCTAACAGTCTGTCTCTGTCTGTCTCCAGTCTCACTGTTAATGTCTCCCTGGTGTCTAACAGTCTGTCTCTGTTTGTCTCCAGTCTCACATGTGAGTGTCTCCCTGGTGTCTAATCGTCTGTCTCTGTCTGTCTCCAGTCTCACTGTGAGTGTCTCCCTGGTGTTTAACTGTCTCTCTCTGTCTGTCTCCAGTCTCACTGTGAGTGTCTCCCTGGTTTCGAGCATCTGGAAGACGGCGGCTGCAGCCTGAAGGACGCCTGCAGACCAGACTCCTGCCACAGGAACGCTAACTGCAGCACGGCGGGGCCGGGACGAGTCCAGTCAGTCCCTGTCTTTGTCTTGTCCTCTTGACCTGTCCTGTTAGTCCCTGTCTTCGTCTTGTCCTCTTAATCTGTCCAGTCAGTCTCTGTTGCTGTCTTGTCCTCTTAATTTGTCCAGTCAGTCCCTGTCTTTGTCTTCACCTCTTAATCTGTCGAGTCAGTCCCTGTCTTTGTCTTGTACTCTTAATCTGTCCTGTTAGTCCCTGTCTTTGTCTTCACCTCTTAATCTGTCCAGTCAGTCCCTGTCTTTGTCTTGTACTCTTAATCTGTCCTGTTAGTCCCTGTCTTTGTCTTCACCTCTTAATCTGTCCAGTCAGTCCCTGTCTTTGTCTTCACCTCTTAATCTGTCCAGTCAGTCCCTGTTTTTGTCTTGTACTCTTGATCTGTCCTGTTTGTCCCTGTCTTTGTCTTCACCTCTTAATCTGTCCAGTCAGTCCCTGTCTTTGTCTTGTACTCTTAATCTGTCCAGTCAGTCCCTGTCTTTGTCTTCACCTCTTAATCTGTCCAGTCAGTCCCTGTCTTTGTCTTCACCTCTTAATCTGTCCAGTCAGTCCCTGTCTTTGTCTTGTACTCTTAATCTGTCCAGTCAGTCCCTGTCTTTGTCTTCACCTCTTAATCTGTCCAGTCAGTCCCTGTCTTTGTCTTCACCTCTTAATCTGTCCAGTCAGTCTCTGTTGCTGTCTTGTCCTCTTAATTTGTCCAGTCAGTCCCTGTCTTTGTCTTCACCTCTTAATCTGTCGAGTCAGTCCCTGTCTTTGTCTTGTACTCTTAATCTGTCCTGTTAGTCCCTGTCTTTGTCTTCACCTCTTAATCTGTCCAGTCAGTCCCTGTCTTTGTCTTGTACTCTTAATCTGTCCTGTTAGTCCCTGTCTTTGTCTTCACCTCTTAATCTGTCCAGTCAGTCCCTGTCTTTGTCTTCACCTCTTAATCTGTCCAGTCAGTCCCTGTTTTTGTCTTGTACTCTTGATCTGTCCTGTTTGTCCCTGTCTTTGTCTTCACCTCTTAATCTGTCCAGTCAGTCCCTGTCTTTGTCTTGTACTCTTAATCTGTCCAGTCAGTCCCTGTCTTTGTCTTCACCTCTTAATCTGTCCAGTCAGTCCCTGTCTTTGTCTTCACCTCTTAATCTGTCCAGTCAGTCCCTGTCTTTGTCTTCACCTCTTAATCTGTCCAGTCAGTCCCTGTCTTTGTCTTGTACTCTTAATCTGTCCAGTCAGTCCCTGTCTTTGTCTTCACCTCTTAATCTGTCCTGTTAGTCCCTGTCTTTGTCTTCACCTCTTAATCTATCCAGTCAGTCCCTGTTTTTGTCTTGTCCCCTTGTCCTCTGCCTGCAGCTCATTCTGTTAAAAACATCCTGAGACTTTCCACACTTTTCTTCACGTGTTTGTTGATTTTATTCCAAGAATTTTGTCACTTTTCCCTATTTTTGTCAATTCTGATGTTTTTACTTTCCAATTTTTTTTCAGTTTTTAACTGGCAAAGTAAGTTTTTGTCAACTTTGGCGACTTTTTTGATGTTTTTTTGTAACTTTTTTGACATGTTTTTGTCATTTTTGGCAACGTTTTTGATGTATTTCTTGACACGTTTTTTTGTCAATTTCTTCTATTTTTTTGTCAATTTTTTTGATGTTTTTTTACTTTTTTCCAATTTTTTTTGTCACTTTTAAACAACTTTTTGTCATTTTTCCTGCGTCCAGTTGTCATGGTTCTCATATAGAAAGTTGAGGTCACTATCGTTACGTCCCTAACGGACGTTTCTGACATGTCTCGCGTCCCTCAGGTGCACCTGTCTGCAAGGTTACCTTGGTAACGGGAAGGTGTGTTACGGGAACATCATCCAGCGTCTGAACGAGCTGAACACGGAGCCGGGAGGACAGTGGAGCGGCCAGCTGAGCAGCGCCATCACCCTGCTGGGTACCTGTCTGTCTCTCTGACCTGTCTGTCTCTCTGACCTGTCGGTCTCTCTAACCTGTCTGTCTGTCTCTCTAACCTGTCTGTCTCTCTGACCTGTCTGTCTCTCTGAATGTCTGTTTCTCTAACCTGTCTGTCTGTCTCTCTAACCTGTCTGTCTCTCTAACCTGTCTGTCTCTCTAACCTGTCTGTCTCTCTGTCAGAGGGGGGTTGAGGCTTCAATCGTTCATTCTACATTAAAACAATTTGTTCTTTGTCTTCCATCAATTAACCAAACCTGTCTGTCTGTGTGTGTGTGTGTGTGTGTGTGTGTGTGTGTGTGTGTGTGTGTGTCCAGGTCCTCTGGTCTGGCCTCTGCAGAATCTGGGACCTTTCACTCTTTTTGTCCCGATCAACAAAGGCTTCAGAGGAACTTCAGTAAGATTATTTCATTATTTCTGTAGTTTACTCAAAGTTCTCATGGAGATGTCTAACGCTGAAATCTGTCTGTCTGTCTGCCTGTCTGTCTGTCTGCCTGTCTGTCTGCCTGTCTGTCTGTCTGCCTGTCTGTCTGTCTGTCTGTCTGTCTGTCTGTCTGTCTGCCTGTCTGTCTGTCTGTCTGCCTGTCTGTCTGTCTGTCTGTCTGTCTGTCTGTCTGTCTGTCTGTCTGCCTGTCTCTCTGCCTGTCTGCCTGTCTCTCTGCCTGTCTGCCTGTCTGTCTGTATGCCTGCCTGTCTGTCTTTCTGCCTGTCTTTCTGCCTGCCTGTCTGTCTGCCTGATTGTCTGTCTGTCTCGCTAACCTGTCTGTCTGTCTGTCTGTCTCTCAGCTGAAGACTCTGACCGCTGATGTGTCTAAAGCTAAGTACCTGTGTAAGATGCACCTGGTTGCCGGGGTGATGCCGTTTGACACTCTGAAGAAAATGGACGTCTTCTACACTCTGACGGGAAAATCAGCCGAGACGGACACATCAGAAGGGGTGAGACGGTTAATATATTAATCTTAAAGGTCCCCTAATACTGTATCTGAAGTCTCTTTTATATAGACCTTAGTGGTCCCTAATACTGTATCTGAAGTCTCTTTATATAGACCTTAGTGGTCCCCTAATACTGGATCTGAAGTCTCTTTATATAGACCTTAGTGGTCCCTAATACTGTATCTGAAGTCTCTTTTATATAGACCTTAGTGGTCCCTAATACTGTATCTGAAGTCTCTTTATATAGACCTTAGTGGTCCCCTAATACTGTATCTGAAGTCTCTTTATATAGACCTTAGTGGTCCCTAATACTGTATCTGAAGTCTTTTTTATATAGACCTTAGTGGTCCCCTAATACTGTATCTGAAGTCTCTTTTATATAGACCTTAGTGGTCCCTAATACTGTATCTGAAGTCTTTTTATATAGACCTTAGTGGTCCCTAATACTGTATCTGAAGTCTCTTTATATAGACCTTAGTGGTCCCCTAATACTGTATCTGAAGTCTCTTTATATAGACCTTAGTGGTCCCTAATACTGTATCTGAAGTCTTTTTTATATAGACCTTAGTGGTCCCCTAATACTGTATCTGAAGTCTCTTTTATATAGACCTTAGTGGTCCCTAATACTATATCTGAAGTCTCTTTATATAGACCTTAGTGGTCCCTAATACTGTATCTGAAGTCTCTTTTATATAGACCTTAGTGGTCCCTAATACTGTATCTAAAGTCTCTTATCTTATCTCCCAGGACTCTCAGACTAAGATCCGTATCCATGGCAGCAGGAAGAAGAGCGTGATCCTGCAGTCTGACGTGTTGGCATCTAACGGGATGATCCACGTCATCAACAAGCTGATGGACAGCGTGGCGCCCACCGTTGAGAGCGACTCGGCGGTGAGTCAGCAGCGTTACCTTCATCACTTCTTCATCAGTCTCACCGTTAACGCTCAGGAACCAAAAGATTCGTATACGAGCAACAACGGCTCACCGTAAATAACGGCTGTGAAATCTACAGTTATTTAATGTAAACTTAACAGCACTGAGAGGGACTACGAGAGCGAGTAGTATGAAAGCCCGATAACTCGCATGGGGAGGTTGGTCGGGGGGGGGGGGGTGTACGGGGCCAACAACACAGGACTCCACCCGTTTTCCTAAACGCAACTGTCCCGTTGTTGTTTTCTTAAACCCGACTGTCCCGTTGTTGTTTTCTTAAACCCAACTGTCCCGTTGTTGTTTTCCTAAACCCGACTGTCCCGTTGTTGTTTTCTTAAACCCGACTGTCCCGTTGTTGTTTTCTTAAACCCAACTGTCCCGTTGTTGTTTTCCTAAACCCAACTGTCCCGTTGTTGTTTTCCTAAACCCAACTGTCCCGTTGTTGTTTTCCTAAACCCAACTGTCCGTTATTGTTTTCCTAAACCCAACTGTCCCGTTGTTGTTTTCTTAAACCCAACTGTCCCGTTGTTGTTTTCTTAAACCCAACTGTCCCGTTGTTGTTTTCCTAAACCCAACTGTCCCGTTGTTGTTTTACTAAACCCAACTGTCCCGTTGTTGTTTTCTTAAACCCAACTGTCCCGTTGTTGTTTTCCTAAACCCAACTGTCCCGTTGTTGTTTTCTTAAACCCAACTGTCCCGTTGTTGTTTTCCTAAACCCAACTGT
>JABXJD010000328.1:25000-30000 GCA_013375575.1 Percina caprodes
GGAGATATGCTGCTCTATACACGCTAAAAGTAGTGATTATTTACATGGAGTCTGGTGGAGATATGCTGCTCTATACACGCTAAAAGTAGTGATTATTTACATGGAGTCTGGTGGAGATATGCTGCTCTATACACGCTAAAAGTAGTGATTATTTACATGGAGTCTGGTGGAGATATGCTGCTCTATACACGCTAAAAGTAGTGATTATTTACATGGAGTCTGGTGGAGATATGCTGCTCTATACACGCTAAAAGTAGTGATTATTCACATGGAGTCTGGTGGAGATATGCTGCTCTATACACGCTAAAAGTAGTGATTATTTACATGGAGTCTGGTGGAGATATGCTGCTCTATACACGCTAAAAGTAGAGATTATTTACATGGAGTCTTGTGGGTTTGATGACGGTGATTTCTGTTTCATGTTAAACTAAATTTCCATAATATTGTCAGACACTTATTTTTGTTCAAATTAGACACAAAAAACATGGTAAAATATGCTCCACATTGAAAAAAATACTTTTTAAAGATGTATTTAAAGTATTAAACCTTGTGTTTGTGCCCCCTGCAGGCTAAATGTATAAGTACAGGAGCAGGAAGTCACCGCTGCCAGTGTCTGAGCGGATGGAGAGAGGACGGAGACGAGTGTCAGCCAATCAACAACTGCGATGGTCCAGACAGAGGAGGTTGCCACGCCAACGCCACCTGCATCCATGTCGGACCCGGACAGGTGACATCATCATGCCGTGATGCAATCTTTCATCCTCTTTCACCTCTGATCAACCGTTCCTAGTTAAATGAACAAATTAAAAATATATTTTTTTAAACGTCGAAAGAATTAGAAAACAATTGAAATATTTAACAGATTTAAAACAAATTTCAGTATTTTAGGAAAAAATGTAAATTATAAAAAGAAAAATATTTAAATATTTCAAAGATAGGAATATAGTTTGAGGAAAAATTCGCAATATTTTAGGAAAAATTTTAAATATAAAAAGATAAAACTGAATATTTTAGAAATGTTTCAATCAGAGGAGGTTGTCATGCCAACGCCACCGGCATGTGACATCATCATGCCGTGATGCAATCTTTCATATTTCACCTCTGCTAACCCGTTCTTAGTTATATGAACGATTTAAAAATATTTTGTAAAAAACGTTGGAAGATTTAGAAAAAGATTGAAATATTTTAGAAAAATATTAAAATTTTTAAAGATAGGAATATTTTTAGGAAAAATATGAAATATAAAAAGAAAAAATTAAATATTTTAGAAAAATTTTAAAATATTTGAAGATAGAAATATTTTAGGAAAAATATGAAATATAAAAATAAAAAATTAATATTTTTCCAAAATATTTAAAATATAGAATATTTTTAGGAAAAATATGAAATATAAAAATAAAAATTTAAAATTTTGGAAAAATATTAAAATATTTAAAAGATAGGAATATTTTGAGTAAAAATATGAAAATAAAAGAAAAATTTTATATTTTAGAAAAATATTAAAATATTTAAAGATAGAAATATTTTTAGGAAAAATATGAAATATAAAAATAAATTTTTTATATTTTTCCAAAATATTTAAATATTTAAAAGATAGGAATATTTTTAGGAAAAATATGAAATATAAAAATTAATTTTTTTATATTTTTCCAAAATATTTAAATATTTAAAAGATATGAATATTTTTTGAAAGAAAAATTTTTTTATATTTTGGAAAAATATTAAAATATGTAAAAGATATGAATATTTTGAGGAAAATTTTTCTAGAAAAACGTCAAACCGGAGACCAATCATCACTCAGAGAGTGACTTCCTGTTCCTGTCGCTGTGTCTTCTTCTGCTCGCCAACAGAGCGACTGCACGTGTAAATCCGGCTTCAGAGGCAACGGCCGGGACTGTGCAGCTGTGAACCGGTGCGCGACTGAAGACGGAGGCTGCCATTACCTGGTGAGTCCCTCAGACCTGGTCCTGAATGAGGAAGCCAGCCCGAGGATGGTGTATTGGTTATTAAAAGGACCCCCATCAGCTGATGCCGTATCAGCCTGGGGGCCACACACCCATTACTATGTAAATCACATTAAAGTACTGTGTGTGTGTGTGTGTGTGTGTGTATGTCTGTCTGTCTGTGTCTGTATGTGTGTGTGTGTGTGTGTGTGTGTGTGTGTGTGTGTCTGTCTGTCTGCCTGTATATGTGTGTGTGTGTGTGTGTGTGTCTGTCTGTCTGTGTGTCTGTATGTGTGTGTGTGTGTGTGTTTGTGTGTGTGTGTCTGTCTGTCTGTCTGTGTGTCTGTATGTGTGTGTGTGTGTGTGTGTGTGTGTGTCTGTCTGTCTGTGTGTCTGTATGTGTGTGTGTGTGTGTGTCTGTCTGTCTGAGTGTCTGTGTGTGTGTGTGTGTGTGTGTCTGTATGTGTGTGTGTGTGTGTGTGTCTGTCTGTCTGTCTGAGTGTCTGTGTGTGTGTGTGTGTGTGTGTGTGTGTGTCTGTCTGCCTGTGTGTGTGTGTGTGTGTGTGTGTGTGTGTGTGTGTGTGTGTGTGTGTGTGTCTGTCTGTGTGTCTGTATGTGTGTGTGTGTATGTTTGTGTGTGTGTGTCTGTCTGTCTGTCTGCCTGTCTGTGTGTGTGTGTGTGTGTGTGTGTGTGTGTGTGTCCAGGCCAGCTGCCGCCTGCTGTCCTCTCGTTGGACGTGTGTTTGTGACGACGGCTACGCCGGAGACGGACGGGCGTGTTACGGGACGGTGGAGCAGGTGAGACCCTGAAGGGGACAGACGCCTTAACGGGCCTTTCTGTTTCTCCTCCAATCCTGAGCCTGTTCTCCTGATGCGTTCAGGTGCTGAGTTCCCTGCCGGACACCTCAGAGTTCTACACCTGGACAAGAGTGAGTACACCTTCGCTTCCACATCGACTCACATCTACTTTGGTATTTAACTTGAGGAACACAAGCTGAAGTATTATAAATATTATTTTTATGAATGAATTAAGTTATTATGAATATTTTACACATAACATGCACTGACTTCACTTCACAGCCCCCCGACGTCTCCTACCCTCATATTGTGCAATACCTACACTGTAAATAATATCTGTGAAATCTCCAGTTATTACTTTATATTTCACAGTAACACTCCTGGATATGATTTTGATCAGTAAAATGCTGTAAAGTTACATTACAACCTTGTCTCCATGACAACATCACAGTAGTCTAAGTATTACAGTAGAAATCACAGTTGTCTAAGTATTACAGTAGAACTCACAGTAATCAAGTATTACAGTTGAAATCACAGTAGTCTAAGTATTACAGTTGAAATCACAGTAGTCTAAGTATTACAGTAGAAATCACAGTAGTCTAAGTATTACAGTTGAAATCACAGTAGTCTAAGTATTACAGTAGAAATCACAGTAGTCTAAGTATTACATTTGAAATCAAAGTAGTCTAAGTATTACAGTTGAAATCACAGTAGTCTAAGTATTACAGTAGAAATCACAGTAGTCTAAGTATTACATTTGAAATCACAGTAGTCTAAGTATTACTGTAGAAATTACAGTAGTCTAAGTATTACAGTAGAAATCAAAGTAGTCTAAGTATTACAGTTGAAATCACAGTAGTCTAAGTATTACTGTAAAAAAATCACAATATAGCCACTATAGTACTGTAAATGATACAGTATACTACTGTATTTTTACTTTTTTATCTTAATTTGTGTTTTATTGTGTATTTTACATTGAATACATAAAATACTGTAAATGGAAGTACGGTACCTTTACTGTAGAAAGAATTCACAGTAACTTGCTGTAAGTTACTGTAAATTACACATTAAATTTGTCACAGTGTAATATATATACTTATACTTTAAAAGACACTGATATCCTGTATAATTTCATTACTTTGCAATATTTAATATTTAATACTTTTAATACACCAATAACTCTGCAATTTCATAACTGTGTAATAGTACTTTAATAATGCGTATACAAACCATATTTATATATGTACAGTATATAGTCGTCTCGGGACTCTGCACCCCCTTTTCTTTTGCAGTACTTATATTTTATATTTTATTCCACGTTATATTCCTTCTTGTTGACACTGGAAAGGTTTTGCTTCAATCTCACAGGTACTGCACACGTGTCTAAGGACATGAAAGGGTTTCTATTCTATTGTACATTAGAAGGACTCGGGTCTGTCCCTGTCCCTCAGACCAGAACTCCTACACATTTCTAACATATATTCCTGTGGTTGTATTCCAGGACCCGGGTCTGTCCCTGTCTCTGACGGACCAAAACTCCCAACATTTATTCCTGTGGTTGTGTCCCAGGACTCGGGTCTGTCCCTGTCTCTGCCGAACCAGAACTCCCAACATTTATTCCTGTGGTTGTGTCCCAGGACTCGGGTCTGTCCCTGTCTCTGTTGGACCAAAACTCCCAACATTTATTTCTGTGGTTGTGTCTCATAACTCAGGTCTGTCCCTGTCTCTGTTGGACCAGAACTCCTAAAATATAGTCCCCTGGTTTTGTCCCAGGACTCGGGTCTGTCCCGGTCCCTCAGACCAGAACTCCTAACATTTCTAACATATATTCCTTGGGTTGTGTCCTTGGACTCGAGTCTATCCCTGTCTCTGTGGGACCAGAACTCCTAACATATAGTCCCCTGGTTGTGTCCCAGGACTCGGGTTCGTCCCTATCTCTGTGGGACCAGAACTCCTAACATATATTCCTGTAGTTGAGTCCCAGGACTTGGGTCTGTCCCTGTCTCTGTGGGACCAGAACTCCAAACATATATTCCTGTAGTTGTGTCCCAGGACTTGGGTCTGTCCCTGTCTCTGTGGGACCAGAACTCCTAACATATATTCCTGTAGTTGTGTCCCAGGACTTGGGTCTGTCCCTGTCTCTGTGGGACTAGAACTCCTAACATTTCTAACATATATTCCTGTGTTCGTGTCCCAGGACTCGGGCCTGTCTTGGACTCTGTCGGACCAGAACGTCACCCTGCTGGTTCCGTCTTCAGC
>JABXJD010000328.1:35000-45000 GCA_013375575.1 Percina caprodes
CTCCTCAGCTGTGGGTGAACGGCGCTGAGATCACCTCGTCCTTCCTGAGCGGTAACGGCGTGATCCACGGCCTGGCAGCTGTTCTCCAGATCAACCGGAACCGCTGCGACCACCTCCGCTACGTCAAGAGCTACGTACGTACTACACACTGCAGTATACGGTGTATACTATAAGGGTGTAGCAGTGCACAGCATAGCAGGGCGTAGCAGTGCAGGGTGTAGCAGGATGTAGCAGTGCACGGCATAGCTGGGTGTAGCTGGGCAGGGCGTAGCAGTGCAGGGTGTAGCAGTGCAGGGTGTAGCAGTGCAGGGCGTAGCAGGGTGTAGCAGGGCGTAGCAGGGTGCAGCAGGGCATCCAGCAGGACCACAGGCGCAGCTGCAACCACCATCCAGGTGCCACCTCCATCCGAGGAAATCTGCCGTGTCACAAGTACGTTCAGGGCCAGACGGACACAAACTGCTGACTCATGATAACTGTCTGTCCACAGGGACCGTGTCTGGACTGCTTCCGCCCTCAGAGCAGAATCTGCCTCAATGAAACCACCCCAGACGTAAGATATCTGAGATATTTTTCACACTGAAAATCAGCCGTGACTCATTCTAACTCCCAACTCTTCCAACTCTCCCAACTCTTCCAACTCTCCCAACTCTACCAACTCTCCCAACTCTCCCAACTCTCCCAACTCTCCCAACTCTTCCAACTCTACCAACTCTCCCAACTCTCCCAACTCTCCCAACTCTCCCAACTCTTCCAACTCTCCCAACTCTCCCAACTCTCCCAACTCTTCCAACTCTCCCAACTCTCCCAACTCTCCCAACTCTTCCAACTCTTCCAACTCTTCCAACTCTTCCAACTCTCCCAACTCTCTCAACTCTTCCAACTCTTCCAACTCTCCCAACTCTCCCAACTCTCCCAACTCTTCCAACTCTTCCAACTCTTCCAACTCTCCCAACTCTCCCAACTCTTCCAACTCTCCCAACTCTCCCAACTCTCCCAACTCTCCCAACTCTTCCAACTCTTCCAACTCTTCCAACTCTCCCAACTCTCCCAACTCTCCCAACTCTTCCAACTCTTCCAACTCTCCCAACTCTTCCAACTCTTCCAATTCTCCCAACTCTTCCAACTCTTCCAACTCTCCCAACTCTTCCAACTCTTCCAACTCTCCCAACTCTTCCAACTCTCCCAACTCTCCCAACTCTCCCAACTCTTCCAACTCTTCCAACTCTTCCAACTCTCCCAACTCTCCCAACTCTCCCAACTCTTCCAACTCTCCCAACTCTTCCAACTCTCCCAACTCTCCCAACTCTCCCAACTCTCCCAACTCTTCCAACTCTTCCAACTCTCCCAACTCTTCCAACTCTCCCTACTCTCCCAACTCTTCCAACTCTTCCAACTCTCCCAACTCTTCCAACTCTCCCAACTCTTCCAACTCTCCCAACTCTTCCAACTCTTCCAACTCTTCCAACTCTCCCAACTCTACCAACTCTCCCAACTCTCCCAACTCTCCCAACTCTTCCAACTCTCCCAACTCTCCCAACTCTTCCAACTCTTCCAACTCTTCCAACTCTTCCAACTCTCCCAACTCTCCCAACTCTTCCAACTCCCAACCCACTTCTCTGATAAAGACTTTTTTTAATTAGACAGACAGACAGACAGACAGACAGACAGACAGACAGATAGATAGATAGATAGATGATAGATGGATGGACGGACGGACAGTTAGACAGAGTAGTATGTAGAGACATGAATTCCAAAAAATATCTATCTATCTATCTATCTATCTATCTATCTATCTATCTATCTATCTATCTATCTATCTATCTATCTATCTATCTATCTATCTATCTATCTATCTATCTATTTGTCTATCTGTCAAATCTTTTCAGTTTTTGACCGGGGAGGACAACACAATTGTTATAAAAATAAAAAAATGGCTTCCTGTTGTTTGCAGACAACAGCGAAGAAGAGGAAGTGTATGTCCTCTCGGGTGTTGGAGGGAGAGCGTCTGCTGACCATCGGCTGCCGAGCCACCTGCCTGGAGACCATCACAGTAACTCTTTATTCTCATACTTTACAAGTGATCAAATCTGAGAGGAAATACATAACAGGGTTCAACAGTCGGGGTTTCCAGAGGAGAGTAAGACGCTGCGGAGGGAAAGGACACGACACCGGGACATCGCATCATGGATGACAGTTTTTTAGGACAGTTTTCTACGATGTCAAAGTGTTTTCTTTCCATGTTTTGTTTTTATGTTTCTCTACATACTACTCTCTACTGTTGTCTCTCTACTGATGTCTCTACATACTACTCTCTACTGATGTCTCTACATACTACTCTCTACTGATGTCTCTACATACTACTCTCTACTGATGTCTCTACTGTTGTCTCTCTACTGTTGTCTCTCTACTGTTGTCTCTCTACATACTACTCTCTACTGTTGTCTCTACATACTACTCTCTACTGTTGTCTCTCTACATACTACTCTCTACTGTTGTCTCTCTACATACTACTCTCTACTGTTGTCTCTACATACTACTCTCTACTGTTGTCTCTCTACATACTACTCTCTACTGTTGTCTCTCTACATACTACTCTCTACTGTTGTCTCTCTACTGTTGTCTCTCTACATACTACTCTCTACTGTTGTCTCTACATACTACTCTCTACTGTTGTCTCTACATACTACTCTCTACTGTTGTCTCTCTACATACTACTCTCTACTGTTATCTCTCTACATACTACTCTCTACTGTTGTCTCTACATACTACTCTCTACTGTTGTCTCTCTACTGTTGTCTCTCTACTGTTGTCTCTCTACATACTACTCTCTACTGTTGTCTCTACATACTACTCTCTACTGTTGTCTCTCTACATACTACTCTCTACTGTTGTCTCTACATACTACTCTCTACTGTTGTCTCTCTACATACTACTCTCTACTGTTGTCTCTACATACTACTCTCTACTGTTGTCTCTCTACATACTACTCTCTACTGTTGTCTCTACATACTACTCTCTACTGTTGTCTCTACATACTACTCTCTACTGTTGTCTCTCTACATACTACTCTCTACTGTTGTCTCTCTACATACTACTCTCTACTGTTGTCTCTCTACATACTACTCTCTACTGTTGTCTCTACATACTAGTCTCTACTGTTGTCTCTCTACATACTACTCTCTACTGTTGTCTCTCTACATACTACTCTCTACTGTTGTCTCTCTACATACTACTCTCTACTGTTGTCTCTCTACATACTACTCTCTACTGTTGTCTCTACATACTACTCTCTACTGTTGTCTCTACATACTACTCTCTACTGTTGTCTCTACATACTACTCTCTGTTGTCTCTCTACATACTACTCTCTACTGTTGTCTCTACATACTACTCTCTACTGTTGTCTCTACATACTACTCTCTACTGTTGTCTCTACATACTACTCTCTACTGTTGTCTCTACATACTACTCTCTACTGTTGTCTCTACATACTACTCTCTACTGTTGTCTCTACATACTACTCTCTACTGTTGTCTCTACATACTACTCTCTACTGTTGTCTCTCTACATACTACTCTCTACTGTTGTCTCTACATACTACTCTCTACTGTTGTCTCTACATACTACTCTCTACTGTTGTCTCTACATACTACTCTCTACTGTTGTCTCTCTACATACTACTCTCTACTGTTGTCTCTACATACTACTCTCTACTGTTGTCTCTACATACTACTCTCTACTGTTGTCTCTACATACTACTCTCTACTGTTGTCTCTACATACTACTCTCTACTGTTGTCTCTACATACTACTCTCTACTGTTGTCTCTCTACTGTTGACTCTCTATTGTTGTCCCTCTACATACTTGACTCACATGGTCATAAATACAGATATTCTGGACATACTCCTGTTGTATTGATTCATTGTAATAGTCTGTTTTTTACGAGTTTACGTTCTCTACTGTCTATTATTTAAGTGTTGAGTTCATTGAATTAATTTAAATGAAGGCGCCATCTAGAGATGCTTAGTTAACTAGCTTCTTGGCTGATAAGTAAAGACAGTAATCAGTAGCGATGTGTTCAGGTGCCGAGTTGCTGCGGAGGGTTTTTCGGGGAACACTGTGAGCCGTGTCCCGGGCCGGACAGGGCACCCTGCTTTGGCAACGGGGCGTGTTCGGACGGGACCAACGGGACCGGAGTCTGCCGCTGTTACAGAGGTTTTAACGGGACGGCGTGTGAGACGTGTGACACCGGGAAATACGGAGTCCACTGTGATCAGGGTACGTCTTTAATACATCACACGGTCACTTTAAGACATATAACTCATCACATCACACTGTCACTTTAAGACATATAACTCATCACATCACACTGTCACTTTAAGACATAAAACTCATCACATCACACTGTCACTTTAAGACATAAAACTCATCACATCATACTGTCACTTTAAGACATAAACTCATCACGTCACACTGTCACTTTAAGACATATAACTCATCACGTCACACTGTCACTTTAAGACATATAACTCATCACGTCACACTGTCACTTTAAGACATAAAACTCATCACGTCACACTGTCACTTTAAGACATAAACTCATCACATCACACTGTCACTTTAAGACATAAACTCATCACGTCACACTGTCACTTTAAGACATATAACTCATCACGTCACACTGTCACTTTAAGACATATAACTCATCACGTCACACTGTCACTTTAAGACATATAACTCATCACGTCACACTGTCACTTTAAGACATAAAACTCATCACATCACACTGTCACTTTAAGACATAAAACTCATCACATCACACTGTCACTTTAAGACATAAAACTCATCACATCACACTGTCACTTTAAGACATAAAACTCATCACACTGTCACTTTAAGACATAAAACTCATCACACTGTCACTTTAAGACATAAAACTCATCACATCACACTGTCACTTTAAGACATAAAACTCATCACACTGTCACTTTAAGACATAAAACTCATCACACTGTCACTTTAAGACATAAAACTCATCACATCACACTGTCACTTTAAGACATAAAACTCATCACACTGTCACTTTAAGACATAAAACTCATCACACTGTCACTTTAAGACATATAACTCATCACATCACACTGTCACTTTAAGACATAAACTCTTCACATCACACTGTCACTTTAAGACATAAAACTCATCACATCACACTGTCACTTTAAGACATAAAACCATCACATCACACTGTCACTTTAAGACATAAAACTCATCACATCACACTGTCACTTTAAGACATATAACTCATCACGTCACACTGTCACTTTAAGACATATAACTCATCACATCACACTGTCACTTTAAGACATATAACTCATCACATCACACTGTCACTTTAAGACATATAACTCATCACATCACACTGTCACTTTAAGACATATAACTCATCACATCACACTGTCACTTTAAGACATAAACTCATCACATCACACTGTCACTTTAAGACATAAAACTCATCACATCATACTGTCACTTTAAGACATAAACTCATCACGTCACACTGTCACTTTAAGACATATAACTCATCACGTCACACTGTCACTTTAAGACATATAACTCATCACGTCACACTGTCACTTTAAGACATAAAACTCATCACGTCACACTGTCACTTTAAGACATAAACTCATCACATCACACTGTCACTTTAAGACATAAACTCATCACACTGTCACTTTAAGACATAAAACTCATCACACTGTCACTTTAAGACATATAACTCATCACATCACACTGTCACTTTAAGACATAAACTCTTCACATCACACTGTCACTTTAAGACATAAAACTCATCACGTCACACTGTCACTTTAAGACATATAACTCATCACGTCACACTGTCACTTTAAGACATATAACTCATCACGTCACACTGTCACTTTAAGACATAAAACTCATCACATCACACTGTCACTTTAAGGCATAAAACTCATCACACTGTCACTTTAAGACATAAAACTCATCACATTACACTGTCACTTTAAGACATATAACTCATCACATCACACTGTCACTTTAAGACATAAAACTCATCACACTGTCACTTTAAGACATAAAACTCATCACGTCACACTGTCACTTTAAGACATAAACTCATCACGTCACACTGTCACTTTAAAACATAAAACTCATCACATTACACTGTCACTTTAAGACATATAACTCATCACACTGTCACTTTAAGACATATAACTCATCACACTGTCACTTTAAGACATATAACTCATCACATCACACTGTCACTTTAAGACATATAACTCATCACGTCACACTGTCACTTTAAGACATAAAACTCATTACACTGTCACTTTAAGACATATAACTCATCACATCACACTGTCACTTTAAGACATAAACTCATCACGTCACACTGTCACTTTAAGACATAAAACTCATTACACTGTCACTTTAAGACATATAACTCATCACATCACACTGTCACTTTAAGACATAGACTGTACAAATAAAGCTGCCTTGCCTTGATAGTTACTTTATTTTTAAAGTATATTTAATTATTATTAGATACTGTATGTATATTATTTATTATTCTAATAATATGTGTGTTGTGTGCAGAGTGCGGCTGTAAGAACGGCCGCTGTAACGGCGGGTTGACGGGGGACGGGACGTGTGAGTGTGACGTCGGCTGGAGAGGAGTCCTCTGTGACGAGAGTATGAACCCCAAATCTCCCACGCGTTCACACTGACCCTGAACATCTCACACGCTTTCACACTGACCCTGAACATCTCACACGCTCCCACACTGACTCTGAACGTCTCACACGCTCCCACACTGACCCTGAACGTCTCACACGCTTTCACACTGACCCTGAACGTCTCACACGCTCCCACACTGACCCTGAACGTCTCACACACTCCCACACTGACCCTGAACGTCTCACACGCTTTCACACACACCCTGAACGTCTCACACGCTCCCACACTGACCCTGAACGTCTCACACGCTTTCACACTGACCCTGAACGTCTCACACACTCCCACACTGACCCTGAACGTCTCCCACGCTCCCACACTGACCCTGAACGTCTCACACACTCCCACACTGACCCTGAACGTCTCACACTCCCACACTGACCCTGAACGTCTCACACTCTCCCACACTGACCCTGAACGTCTCACACTCTCCCACACTGACCCTGAACGTCTCACACTCTCCCACACTGACCCTGAACGTCTCACACTCTCCCACACTGACCCTGAACGTCTCACACTCTCCCACACTGACCCTGAACGTCTCACACACTCCCACACTGACCCTGAACGTCTCCCACACTCCCACACTGACCCTGAACGTCTCCCACACTCCCACACTGACCCTGAACGTCTCCCACACTCCCACACTGACCCTGAACATCTCACACGCTTTCACACTGACCCTGAACGTCTCACACACTCCCACACTGACCCTGAACGTCTCCCACGCTCCCACACTGACCGTGAACGTCTCACACGCTCCCACACTGACCCTGAACGTCTCCCACGCTCCCACACTGACCCTGAACGTCTCACACACTCCCACACTGACCCTGAACGTCTCACACACTCCCACACTGACCCTGAACGTCTCACACACTCCCACACTGACCCTGAACGTCTCACACGCTCCCACACTGACCCTGAACGTCTCCCACGCTCCCACACTGACCCTGAACGTCTCACACACTCCCACACTGACCCTGAACGTCTCACACGCTCCCACACTGACCCTGAACGTCTCACACACTCCCACACTGACCCTGAACGTCTCACACACTCCCACACTGACCCTGAACGTCTCACACACTCCCACACTGACCCTGAACGTCTCCCACGCTCCCACACTGACCCTGAACGTCTCACACACTCCCACACTGACCCTGAACGTCTCACACTCTCCCACACTGACCCTGAACGTCTCACACACTCCCACACTGACCCTGAACGTCTCCCACGCTCCCACACTGACCCTGAACGTCTCCCACACTCCCACATTGACCCTGAACGTCTCCCACACTCCCACACTGACCCTGAACGTCTCACACACTCCCACACTGACCCTGAACGTCTCACACACTCCCACACTGACCCTGAAC
The DNA here is from genome assembly GCA_013375575.1 of Percina caprodes. Lineage (NCBI taxonomy): Eukaryota > Metazoa > Chordata > Actinopteri > Perciformes > Percidae > Percina > Percina caprodes. Next base: position 43,147 of record JABXJD010000328.1, read on the forward strand.
GTCTCCCACGCTCCCACACTGACCCTGAACGTCTCACACACTCCCACACTGACCCTGAACGTCTCACACACTCCCACAGAGACATTTTCATCTTCTAAATGACGGCTGATAATATTTTGTGTCTCGTTCCAGAGATTGAATCCGAAGCAGATGAGCTGTGCGGCTCCGTGAAATGTCACACGAGTGCGAAGTGAGTCGCACAAACTTCATTTAACGCCTGAAACAAAATGCTGAACTTAAATTACAAATAAAACAAACCAAATACCGAAATAACAGACAAAACAAAGCTAGTACGTAACGTCAGAGGTTACTTATGAACGGATTAATATATACATGCACTTACATTCACATATATATATATATATATATATATATATATATATATATATATATATATATATATATATATATATATATATATATATATATATATATTCCTGTTTCTTCTCGTCTGATAGTTGTGAGATCCGACTGCCCGGTCCTCATTGTCGCTGTGCTGTCGGTTTCCAGGGAAACGGGACTTTCTGTCAAGGTAACTGTGTGTGTGTGTGTGTGTGTGTGTGTGTGTGTGTATGAGTGTGTCTTGTACCTGTGTGTGTGTGTGTGTGTGTGTGTGTCTGTGTGTGTGTGTTTTCTACCTGTGTGTGTGTGTGTGTGTCTGTGTGTGTGTGTTTTAGTGGATGATGATGATAATTATAATGAAGATGATGTAGATGATTAAGATGATGATGAAGATGATGATGATGATGATGATGATGATGATGATGATGGAGATGATGTAGATGATTAAGATGATGATGAAGATGATGTAGATGATTAAGATGATGATGATGATGATGATGTAGATGATGATGATGATGAAGATGTTTTGTAGCCACAGACGTGTGTTCGGTGGATAACGGCGGCTGCAGCCTGCACGCCGTCTGTAAGAGGACTCGGCCCGGCCGCAGAGACTGCGTCTGTAACAGCGGTTACCGTGGAGACGGACTTGTTTGTCTCGGTACGTTCACTGTTGTTTTTATTAGAGGACTGCAGGGGGTACGTGTCCCCCTAGGGGGACTCTAGAGGACTGCAGGGGTTACGTGTCCCCATAGGGGTACTGTAGAGGACTGCAGGGGGTACGTGTCCCCCTAGGGGGACTCTAGAGGACTGCAGGGTACGTGTCCCCCTAGGGGTACTCTAGAGGACTGCAGGGGGTACGTGTCCCCTAGGGGGACTCTAGAGGACTGCAGGGTACGTGTCCCCTAGGGGGACTCTAGAGGACTACAGGGTACGTGTCCCCTAGGGGACTCTAGAGGACTGCAGGGGGTACGTGTCCCTATTTTTCAGTTACGAGGCTGTAGTTACGTCTTCTGTCTGTTTTTTCTCGTCTTTTTTCATCACTTTCTTCAGTTTTTGTCTTCAAAGTTTTCTATTTTTCACAGTTTTCAAAGTTTTTGTCACTTCTGTCGCCCGAGTGTTTCCTTCCTTGTGCGTGTCAGTGTGTGTCTGTCTGTGTGTATCTGTGTGTGTGTTGTTGTTTTTTTTTATTACTATTTTCGACTTATTCTCTTCTATCTTCCTTCTTTTGCTCCTCTTCTTCCTCTTCGTCTTTTCCAAGTTTTTTTCTCTTTTTCTTCATCATCATTTAAATGTTTTCCAGCTCCGAGGCCTCTTTAAGAGACGTTCTCTTTCTACCAAAAAGTATTTACGCTGGTCGGGGGGGTACGTGGCTTAAAAGACTGAAAGGGGAGCATTATTGAAAAATAATTATTATATATATATAATATTCAAATTATTATTATAGAAAAAGCACCAGTGATCTATGGGATGGATCCTTTGTAATAATAATAATAATAATAATAATAATGTAAT
>JABXJD010000328.1:52500-72500 GCA_013375575.1 Percina caprodes
TGCCGCCATGGCGTCTCTGCCGCCGGAGCAGAGGAACTTCCTGTTTCACCGGGACAACCGAGCACAGCTGGCCGAGTACCTCAAGTACCACATCCTGCTGGGACAGAAGGTACGGGGGTTTCAAATACAGTCCGCTGGGTCTAACGTTAGCGGTCCGCTGACCCACTGTGGCTGGGTCTAACGTTAGCGGTCCGCTGGGTCTAACGTTAGCGGTCCGCTGGGTCTAACGTTACCGAGCTTGTGTTGTTGTTTTCTCCTCTCAGATCTACGCCGAGCGTTTGATCTATCTGGACTCGACTCGGAGTCTTCAGGGTTCGTCGCTGTCCTTCTCCTGCGGAGGGATGGACGCCATCGTGAGTACAACGGACACGATGAGAACGTAAAGGATCGGTTGGTCCGGTTGTTTCCTCTCTCAGCGGGGAGCGATGTTCCTGAGGTTATATGTTCGATTACATCGGAGAAGAGTCGCCAGACAATCCCTGGAAAAAAGTTGTAATATTTTTCAAAAGAAGTTAAAATATTTTTCAAAAGAAGTTAAAATATTTTTCAAAAGAAGTTAAAATATTTTTCAAGAAAAGTTAAAATGTTTTTCAAAAAGTTGAAATATTTTTCAAAAAGTTGGAATATTGTTAAAAAAAAGTAAAAATATTTTTCAAAAAAAATATTTAAAAAGAAATTGAAATATAAAAAAATATATTAAAAATATATTACTAAAGTAATATAAATATTAAATTTAATATAAATTAATATAAATATTTATATTAATATATAAATATTTTTAATATAAAAATATTTTTTTTAACTAAAGTTGAAATATTTTTATAAAAAGTTGAAATAATTTCAAAAAAAGTTGAAATATTTTTTAAACTAAAGTTGAAATATTTTTTGATAAAACGTTGAAATATTTTTCAATAAAAAGTTGAAATATTTTCAAAAAAAGTTGAAATATTTTTTTAATAATAAATGCTGAGCCGAGATGACGATGAAGTTGTTTCCGTGGGAACAGGGAGAGATCTTCGTTAATGACGGAAAGTGTCGGATCGTTCAGCGACACATCGTGTTTACGGGCGGCATCGCCTACGGGATCGACTGCCTGCTGACTCCTCCGAGTCTGGGGGGACGCTGCGACGAACACAAGACCTTCGACCTGCAGGTAATACACCTCTCACCTGTATATAATACACCTCTCACCTGTATATAATACACCTCTCACCTGTATATAATACACGTCTCACCTGTATATAATACACCTCTCACCTGTATATAATACACCTCTCTCACCTGTATATAATACACCTCTCACCTGTATATAATACACCTGTAACCTGTATATAATACACCTCTCACCTGTATATAATACACCTCTAACCTGTATATAATACACCTGTAACCTGAATATAATACACCTCTCACCTGTATATAATACACCTCTCACCTGTATATAATACACCTCTCACCTGTATATAATACACCTCTAACCTGTATATAATACACCTGTAACCTGTATATAATACACCTCTCACCTGTATATAATACACCTCTAACCTGTATATAATACACCTGTAACCTGAATATAATACACCTCTCACCTGTATATAATACACCTCTCACCTGTATATAATGCACCTCTCACCTGTATATAATACACCTCTCACCTGTATATAATACACCTCTCACCTGTATATAATGCACCTCTCACCTGTATATAATGCACCTCTCACCTGTATATAATACACCTCTAACCTGTATATAATACACCTCTAACCTGTATATAATACACCTCTCACCTGTATATAATACACCTCTCACCTGTATATAATACACCTCTCACCTGTATATAATACACCTCTCACCTGTATATAATACACCTCATTTAATATTTTTGTGTTTTCTTCTTCTTCTCTTGTAGATGAGCTGTGGAATCTGCACATCTTCAGTTACTCGCTGCCCCAAAGGATTGAAACTAAAGGTTAGTTTCATCTTCACAAACATTTCAGACTCCTGTAAGTTTGTGATGTCTGACTTCTTTCTTTCTTTCTTTCTTTCTTTCTTTCTTTCTTTCTTTCTTTCTTTCTTTCTTTCTTTCTTTCTTTCTTTCTTTCTTTCTTTCTTTCTTTCTTTCTTTCTTTCTTTCTTTCTTTCTTTCTTTTTCGCCTTCAGGAGACCCAGAAGTGCGATCTTCCCTTCAGCTACATTGCTGAGAACTCCGGCTGTAGCAGCATCTGCACCATGTCCTACTGGCAACCGAAGTGTTGTCATGGTTACTATGGACGGGACTGTCTAGGTGAGACGACGTTGTCAACTTCTTAAAAACCATAAACGTCAGTCTGCGTCCATTAAAAGTTCAGTTTTTGCTCTGACAGAGTCAGATTTTTATTCTTAGTGTCTAACAACATTATGAGATGGATCACTACAAAGATAGACCTTTTAAGTTAATTTTTTGGAATAAACTCTTAATTCACCCATTTACATGTGGAGATATGCTGCTCTATACACGCTAAAAGTAGTGATTATTTACATGGAGTCTGGTGGAGATATGCTGCTCTATACACGCTAAAAGTAGTGATTATTTACATGGAGTCTGGTGGAGATATGCTGCTCTATACACGCTAAAAGTAGTGATTATTTACATGGAGTCTGGTGGAGATATGCTGCTCTATACACACTAAAAGTAGTGATTATTTACATGGAGTCTGGTGGAGATATGCTGCTCTATACACACTAAAAGTAGTGATTATTTACATGGAGTCTGGTGGAGATATGCTGCTCTATACACGCTAAAAGTAGTGATTATTTACATGGTGTCTGGTGGAGATATGCTGCTCTATACACGCTAAAAGTAGTGATTATTTACATGGAGTCTGGTGGAGATATGCTGCTCTATACACGCTAAAAGTAGTGATTATTTACATGGAGTCTGGTGGAGATATGCTGCTCTATACACACTAAAAGTAGTGATTATTTACATGGAGTCTGGTGGAGATATGCTGCTCTATACACACTAAAAGTAGTGATTATTTACATGGAGTCTGGTGGAGATATGCTGCTCTATACATGCTAAAAGTAGTGATTATTTACATGGAGTCTGGTGGAGATATGCTGCTCTATACACGCTAAAAGTAGTGATTATTTACATGGAGTCTGGTGGATGAGTTTGGGAAAAGTACTAAATTCTTGATTAATAAAAAAAAGTAGTTGTTGTCATTAACATGGAATAATTGGGTCCTGATGAAAATAGAAACAAAGTCACCCTTCAAAGCTTTGACTCAATATTAATAATTTCTTAATTTAAAAGTTGAAACTTTTATTTTGAAATGCAAACGTTGACATGATGAATGCAGTAATGAGCACAATGATGCCTCTGTCCCCTGGGTCCAGTTTGTCCCGGCGGTGTCAACTCTCCCTGCAGTAACCATGGTAACTGTGACGACGGTCACCTGGGTAACGGCACCTGCACCTGTGACGCAGGGTTTGGGGGCGTGGCCTGTGAGCTGTGCAGCGACGGATTCTACGGAGCGAGCTGTAAAGGTGAGCAGAACTCAGATAAAGATAGCACGGTAAAATACTGACAGACTGTTTCCTTCTGGTTCTCATCCAGTAACTGACAGATTGTTTCCTTCTGGTTCTCATCCAGTAACTGACAGATTGTGTCCTTATGGTTCTCAGCATGTGATTGTTTCCTTCTGGTTCTCTGTTTGTAACTAACAGACTGTTTCCTTCTGGTTCTCATCCAGTAACTGACAGATTGTTTCCTTCTGGTTCTCATCCAGTAACTGACAGATTGTGTCCTTATGGTTCTCAGCATGTGATTGTTTCCTTCTGGTTCTCTGTTTGTAACTAACAGACTGTTTCCTTCTGGTTCTCATCCAGTAACTGACAGATTGTTTCCTTCTGGTTCTCAGCATGTGATTGTTTCCTTCTGGTTCTCATCCAGTAACTGACAGATTGTTTCCTTCTGGTTCTCATCCTGTAATTGTTTCCTTCTGGTTCTCATCCTGTAATTGTTTCCTTCTGGTTCTCATCCAGTCACAGACAGATTGTTTCCTTCTGGTTCTCATCTAGTAACTGACAGATTGTTTCCTTCTGGTTCTCATCCAGTAACTGACAGATCGTTTCCTTCTGGTTCTCATCCAGTAACTGACAGATTGTTTCCTTATGGTTCTCAGCCTGTAACTGACAGATTGTTTCCTTATGGTTCTCAGCCTGTAACTGACAGATTGTTTCCTTATGGTTCTCAGCCTGTAACTGACAGATTGTTTCCTTCTGGTTCTCATCCTGTAACTGACAGATTGTTTCCTTCTGGTTCTCAGCCTGTAACTGACAGTTTGTTACCTTATGGTTCTCATCCTGTAATTGTTTCCTTCTGGTTCTCATCCAGTAACTGACAGATTGTTTCCTTCTGGTTCTCAGCCTGTAACTAACAGATTGTTTCCTTCTGGTTCTCAGCCTGTAACTGACAGTTTGTTACCTTATGGTTCTCAGCATGTGATTGTTTCCTTCTGGTTCTCAGCCTGTAACTGACAGATTGTTTCCTTCTGGTTCTCATCCTGTAACTGACAGATTGTTTCCTTCTGGTTCTCATCCAGTAACTGACAGATTGTTTCCTTCTGGTTCTCAGCATGTGATTGTTTCCTTCTGGTTCTCAGCCTGTAACTGACAGATTGTTTCCTTCTGGTTCTCATCCTGTAACTGACAGATTGTTTCCTTCTGGTTCTCATTCAGTAACTGACAGATTGTTTCCTTCTGGTTCTCATCCTGTAACTGACAGATTGTTTCCTTCTGGTTCTCATCCTGTAACTGACAGATTGTTTCCTTATGGTTCTCATCCTGTAACTGACAGATTGTTTCCTTCTGGTTCTCAGCCTGTAACTGACAGATTGTTTCCTTCTGGTTCTCATCCTGTAACTGACAGATTGTTTCCTTCTGGTTCTCAGCCTGTAACTGACAGTTTGTTACCTTATGGTTCTCATCCTGTAATTGTTTCCTTCTGGTTCTCAGCCTGTAACTGACAGATTGTTTCCTTCTGGTTCTCATCCTGTAACTGACAGATTGTTTCCTTCTGGTTCTCATCCTGTAACTGACAGATTGTTTCCTTCTGGTTCTCAGCCTGTAACTGACAGATTGTTTCCTTATGGTTCTCATCCTGTAACTGACAGATTGTTTCCTTCTGGTTCTCAGCCTGTAACTGACAGATTGTTTCCTTCTGGTTCTCATCCTGTAACTGACAGATTGTTTCCTTCTGGTTCTCAGCCTGTAACTGACAGTTTGTTACCTTATGGTTCTCATCCTGTAATTGTTTCCTTCTGGTTCTCAGCCTGTAACTGACAGATTGTTTCCTTCTGGTTCTCATCCTGTAACTGACAGATTGTTTCCTTCTGGTTCTCATCCTGTAACTGACAGATTGTTTCCTTCTGGTTCTCAGCCTGTAACTGACAGATTGTTTCCTTATGGTTCTCATCCTGTAACTGACAGATTGTTTCCTTATGGTTCTCATCCTGTAATTGTTTCCTTCTGGTTCTCATCCAGTAACTGACAGATTGTTTCCTTCTGGTTCTCAGCCTGTAACTGACAGATTGTTTCCTTCTGGTTCTCATCCAGTAACTGACAGATTGTGTCCTTATGGTTCTCAGCATGTGATTGTTTCCTTCTGGTTCTCTGTTTGTAACTAACAGACTGTTTCCTTCTGGTTCTCATCCAGTAACTGACAGATTGTTTCCTTCTGGTTCTCATCCAGTAACTGACAGATTGTGTCCTTATGGTTCTCAGCATGTGATTGTTTCCTTCTGGTTCTCTGTTTGTAACTAACAGACTGTTTCCTTCTGGTTCTCATCCAGTAACTGACAGATTGTTTCCTTCTGGTTCTCAGCATGTGATTGTTTCCTTCTGGTTCTCATCCAGTAACTGACAGATTGTTTCCTTCTGGTTCTCATCCTGTAATTGTTTCCTTCTGGTTCTCATCCTGTAATTGTTTCCTTCTGGTTCTCATCCAGTCACAGACAGATTGTTTCCTTCTGGTTCTCATCTAGTAACTGACAGATTGTTTCCTTCTGGTTCTCATCCAGTAACTGACAGATTGTTTCCTTCTGGTTCTCATCCAGTAACTGACAGATTGTTTCCTTATGGTTCTCAGCCTGTAACTGACAGATTGTTTCCTTATGGTTCTCAGCCTGTAACTGACAGATTGTTTCCTTATGGTTCTCAGCCTGTAACTGACAGATTGTTTCCTTCTGGTTCTCATCCTGTAACTGACAGATTGTTTCCTTCTGGTTCTCAGCCTGTAACTGACAGTTTGTTACCTTATGGTTCTCATCCTGTAATTGTTTCCTTCTGGTTCTCATCCAGTAACTGACAGATTGTTTCCTTCTGGTTCTCAGCCTGTAACTAACAGATTGTTTCCTTCTGGTTCTCAGCCTGTAACTGACAGTTTGTTACCTTATGGTTCTCAGCATGTGATTGTTTCCTTCTGGTTCTCAGCCTGTAACTGACAGATTGTTTCCTTCTGGTTCTCATCCTGTAACTGACAGATTGTTTCCTTCTGGTTCTCATCCAGTAACTGACAGATTGTTTCCTTCTGGTTCTCAGCATGTGATTGTTTCCTTCTGGTTCTCAGCCTGTAACTGACAGATTGTTTCCTTCTGGTTCTCATCCTGTAACTGACAGATTGTTTCCTTCTGGTTCTCATTCAGTAACTGACAGATTGTTTCCTTCTGGTTCTCATCCTGTAACTGACAGATTGTTTCCTTCTGGTTCTCATCCTGTAACTGACAGATTGTTTCCTTATGGTTCTCATCCTGTAACTGACAGATTGTTTCCTTCTGGTTCTCAGCCTGTAACTGACAGATTGTTTCCTTCTGGTTCTCATCCTGTAACTGACAGATTGTTTCCTTCTGGTTCTCAGCCTGTAACTGACAGTTTGTTACCTTATGGTTCTCATCCTGTAATTGTTTCCTTCTGGTTCTCAGCCTGTAACTGACAGATTGTTTCCTTCTGGTTCTCATCCTGTAACTGACAGATTGTTTCCTTCTGGTTCTCATCCTGTAACTGACAGATTGTTTCCTTCTGGTTCTCAGCCTGTAACTGACAGATTGTTTCCTTATGGTTCTCATCCTGTAACTGACAGATTGTTTCCTTCTGGTTCTCAGCCTGTAACTGACAGATTGTTTCCTTCTGGTTCTCATCCTGTAACTGACAGATTGTTTCCTTCTGGTTCTCAGCCTGTAACTGACAGTTTGTTACCTTATGGTTCTCATCCTGTAATTGTTTCCTTCTGGTTCTCAGCCTGTAACTGACAGATTGTTTCCTTCTGGTTCTCATCCTGTAACTGACAGATTGTTTCCTTCTGGTTCTCATCCTGTAACTGACAGATTGTTTCCTTCTGGTTCTCAGCCTGTAACTGACAGATTGTTTCCTTATGGTTCTCATCCTGTAACTGACAGATTGTTTCCTTATGGTTCTCATCCTGTAACTGACAGATTGTTTCCTTATGGTTCTCAGCCTGTAACTGACAGATTGTTTCCTTCTGGTTCTCATCCTGTAACTGACAGATTGTTTCCTTCTGGTTCTCATCCAGTAACTGACAGATTGTTTCCTTCTGGTTCTCATCCTGTAACTGACAGATTGTTTCCTTCTGGTTCTCAGCCTGTAACTGACAGTTTGTTACCTTATGGTTCTCATCCTGTAATTGTTTCCTTCTGGTTCTCATCCAGTAACTGACAGATTGTTTCCTTCTGGTTCTCAGCCTGTAACTAACAGATTGTTTCCTTCTGGTTCTCATCCAGTAACTGACAGATTGTTTCCTTCTGGTTCTCATCCAGTAACTGACAGATTGTTTCCTTCTGGTTCTCAGCATGTGATTGTTTCCTTCTGGTTCTCAGCCTGTAACTGACAGATTGTTTCCTTATGGTTCTCATCCTGTAACTGACAGATTGTTTCCTTATGGTTCTCATCCTGTAACTGACAGATTGTTTCCTTATGGTTCTCATCCTGTAACTGACAGATTGTTTCCTTATGGTTCTCATCCTGTAACTGACAGATTGTTTCCTTATGGTTCTCAGCCTGTAACTGACAGATTGTTTCCTTCTGGTTCTCATCCTGTAACTGACAGATTGTTTCCTTCTGGTTCTCATCCAGTAACTGACAGATTGTTTCCTTCTGGTTCTCATCCTGTAACTGACAGATTGTTTCCTTCTGGTTCTCAGCCTGTAACTGACAGATTGTTTCCTTATGGTTCTCAGCCTGTAACTGACAGATTGTTTCCTTCTGGTTCTCATCCTGTAACTGACAGATTGTTTCCTTCTGGTTCTCATCCAGTAACTGACAGATTGTTTCCTTATGGTTCTCAGCCTGTAACTGACAGATTGTTTCCTTCTGGTTCTCATCCTGTAACTGACAGATTGTTTCCTTCTGGTTCTCATCCTGTAACTGACAGATTGTTTCCTTCTGGTTCTCATCCAGTAACTGACAGATTGTTTCCTTCTGGTTCTCAGCCTGTAACTGACAGATTGTTTCCTTCTGGTTCTCATCCTGTAACTGACAGATTGTTTCCTTCTGGTTCTCAGCCTGTAACTGTTCTGACCACGGCTCGTGTGACGCCGGGCGGAAGGGTTCGGGATCGTGTTTCTGTGAGACGGGCTGGACCGGCGAGCGCTGCCAGACGCCGCAGGGTGAGTCAGCGTCATCGTTTCTACGGAAACCTTCTCTCCAAAGTCGGAAGTTACGAAATGGAGAGGCTAAGACATTTCTTCGGTATCACAGAAACTAACTTTACGAATCCTTGTCCCAGTTAAGAAATCTTAAATACTGAATCATGAGATATTAAGTTTAATGTCTCTTACTTCGCAACTGATGCTTGTCCCCGTTCGGACCAAAGTACTGAGTGTGGACTGGTAGCTGCAGAGGTGCCAGTTCAACCCCCCACTCTGAATTCCTGGGAAATTCAAAATTAAGAACAACTTACTAGTGTCTCTGTGTCTCCAGATGAAGTCTCTGAGTGTCTCTGTGTCTCCAGATGAAGTCTCTGAGTGTCTCTGTGTCTCCAGATGTAGTCTCTGAGTGTCTTTGTCTCTCCAGATGAAGTTTCTGAGTGTCTCTGTGTCTCTAGATGAAGTCTCTGAGTGTCTCTGTCTCCAGATGAAGTCTCTGAGTGTCTCTGTCTCCAGATGAAGTTTCTGAGTGTCTCTGTGTTTCCAGATGAAGTCTCCGAGTGTCTTTGTGTCTCCAGATGAAGTCTCTGAGTGTCTTTGTGTCTCTAGATGAAGTCTCTGAGTGTCTCTGTCTCCAGATGAAGTCTCTGAGTGTCTCTGTCTCCAGATGAAGTCTCTGAGTGTCTCTGTGTCTTCAGATGAAGTCTCTGAGTGTCTCTGTCTCCAGATGAAGTCTCCGAGTGTCTTTGTCTCCAGATGAAGTCTCTGAGTGTCTCTGTGTCTCTAGATGATGTCTCTGAGTGTCTCTGTGTCTCCAGATGATGTCTCTGAGTGTCTCTTTGTCTCCAGATGAAGTCTCCGAGTGTCTCTGTGTCTCTAGATGATGTCTCTGAGCGTCTCTGTGTCTTTAGATGATGTCTCTGAGCGTCTCTGCGTTTCCAGATGATGTCTCTGAGTGTCTCTGTGTCTTTAGATGATGTCTCTGAGCGTCTCTGCGTTTCCAGATGATGTCTCCGAGTGTCTCCGTGTCTTTAGATGATGTCTCTGAGTGTCTCTGTGTCTCCAGATGAAGTCTCTGAGTGTCTCTGTGTCTTTAGATGATGTCTCTGAGTGTCTCTGTGTCTTTAGATGATGTCTCTGAGTGTCTCTGTGTCTTTAGATGATGTCTCTGAGTGTCTCTGTGTCTCCAGATGAAGTCCCCGTGTGTTCTCCATCCTGCTCTCCGAAAGCCGTCTGTCAGCAGAACAACACCTGCGTGTGTCGGCCATTTTATGAAGGAGACGGATACACCTGTACAGGTAAAACCCCCGAGGACACACACATGCTCAGATTTAAACGGTTTACGGCATAACTGTCAAATTAGTGAAATAATAAAGTACAAACAATAACAGAAGATGGAAATCATTTCAGAAATGATGCTAACGTTAGCTCAAAACACCATTCAACTGACAGCCTTTGTTGTGTTTGATGCTAACTTGTAGCTAAGCTAGCAGTGAACCAACTTGGTTAAGTAGGTCCATTTTTACTGCGTTGACGTTACAGAAGTCTCTCGTTAGCATCTTACATGCTACTCGTCGCAAAGTGACGCATGCGCGACTCAAATCTCGACTCTCACGCCTCCACCTACACACGCAGCGAGGATTATTACAGTCACACACTAATTTTTAAAGAAATACAACATCGTTAACCCTCGCGTTGTCTTGGCTTTTCTGGGTTTTTGTCACTTTTTGTCACATGATGGTTTTGAGCTTTTTTCCAAGTTTTTTTTCTGCGCTTTTTTTGACGTTAATTTTTTTTCGCCAACGTTTTTGAAGCTTTTTTGTCACTTTTTTCAGCGTCCTTTTACCTTTTCTTTTTTTTTTTTTTTTAAATGCCATAACATTAAATAAAACACCGATATTCAGTGAGAGTAGTGAACTGATCTTTTATTTTATTTGTGAAAACCGTTTTTTTTACATTTTGGTTGAAAGAAACCAAATTTTTTGATATAGAAACTTTGAAAATGGGTCAAATTTGACTTAAAGAAGCACAACAACATCTTTAACCCTCGTGTTGCCATGACAAACGTTTTTCAACGTTTTTGTTGCTCTTTACGAAGTTTTTTTATGAGTTTTTTGTGTTGTTGTTGACGTTCTTCGTCACTATTTTCAATAATATTTTTTGAATGTTTTTGTCCATTTTTTTTTTTACATTTTGTCCAAGTTTATGATGCTATTTTCATCGTTTTAGACACTTTTTCCCTACATTTTGTCACTTTTTCCAACGTTTTTGACGCTTTCTTCTGGTGTATTTTTTTTTTCATTGATTTTGTCACTTTTTCCAACATTTTTCACCCTTATTTCGACTTTCTTTATTTTGGATATTAAAAAACTTTGAAAACGGGTCAAATTTGACCCGAAGACAACAGGACGGTTGAGACGGTTAACTTTTAACTAATTTCATGAATTTTCCGTAACTTCCTGTCTCTGTGGCATCAGTCGACTTCCTGTTTACACCAAAGCATTGTGGGTAATGTGTCTGTCCCCCCAGTGCTGGACGTGTGCGGGACGTGGAACGGCGGCTGTGCTAAAGAAGCGAAGTGTTCTCAGACGGGAGAGACGGTGACCTGCTCGTGTCCTAAGGGCCACGCCGGAGACGGCTTCTCCTGCCAGCCCATAGACCCCTGCGTTGCCGGGGACAACGGCGGCTGCCACCAACACGCCACCTGCACCATGACGGGTCCGGTGAGGCTGCCGCACGTTCAGTTACCCGGGGGCGGGGCAATACAAACAGGGGCGGGGGGAATATACACTGGGGCGGGACCAATATGCACACACACCGGGGCGGGGCCAATACACACTGGGGTGGGGCCAATATGCAAACACACCGGGGCGGGGCCAATACACACTGGGACAGGGGCAATACACACTGGGGCGGGGGCAATACACACTGGGGCGGGACCAATACACACTGGGGTGGGGCCAATATGCACACACACCGGGGCGGGGCCAATACACATTGGGGCGGGGGCAATACACACTGTGGCCAATACACACTGGGGCGGGGCCAATACACACTGTGGCCAATACACACTGGGGCGGGGCCAATACACACTGTGGCCAATACACACTGGGGCGGGGCCAATACACACTGGGGCGGGGCCAATACACACTGGGGCGGGGCCAATACACACTGGGGCGGGGGGAATACACATTGTTAACTAATTAAAGCCTCCTGTTGCTGGGTTACGATCATCATAAGCAAACAACACAACGTGATTGGTTGATGTCTCAGAAAAATCAACATTGTTGTTGTTATGGTAACACAGGAAGTGTGGGTGTGAACAGGAAGTTACTTTGTGTGAACAGGGGAAGAAGAAGTGCACCTGCAAGGACAACTACGTCGGAGACGGAGTCACGTGCGACGCCAAACAGCTGCCAATCAGCCGCTGTCTCCAGGACAACGGACAATGTCATCAAGACGCCAAATGTACCGACCTTCACTTCGAAGGTAACAAATGTCATGAAAACGTTAACGGTTAAAGTGCCTGACTGGCTAGTAGTCCTTACCTAGGTACTGTCAGGGCCCTCATACTCTGCTTCTGACTGGCTAGTAGTCCTTACCTAGGTACTGTCAGGGCCCTCATACTCTGCTCCTGACTGGCTAGTAGTCCTTACCTAGGTACTGTCAGGGCCCTCATACTCTGCTTCTGACTGGCTAGTAGTCCTTACCTAGGTACTGTCAGGACCTCATACTCTGCTCCTGACTGGCTAGTAGTCCTTACCTAGGTACTGTCAGGGCCCTCATACTCTGCTTCTGACTGGCTAGTAGTCCTTACCTAGGTACTGTCAGGGCCCTCATACTCTGCTCCTGACTGGCTAGTAGTCCTTACCTAGGTACTGTCAGGGCCCTCATACTCTGCTCCTGACTGGCTAGTAGTCCTTACCTAGGTACTGTCAGGGCCCTCATACTCTGCTCCTGACTGGCTAGTAGTCCTTACCTAGGTACTGTCAGGACCTCATACTCTGCTCCTGACTGGCTAGTAGTCCTTACCTAGGTACTGTCAGGGCCTCATACTCTGCTTCTGACTGGCTAGTAGTCCTTACCTAGGTACTGTCAGGGCCCTCATACTCTGCTTCTGACTGGCTAGTAGTCCTTACCTAGGTACTGTCAGGGCCCTCATACTCTGCTCCTGACTGGCTAGTAGTCCTTACCTAGGTACTGTCAGGACCTCATACTCTGCTCCTGACTGGCTAGTAGTCCTTACCTAGGTACTGTCAGGGCCCTCATACTCTGCTTCTGACTGGCTAGTAGTCCTTACCTAGGTACTGTCTGGACCTCATACTCATTAACATAGACACAGGCTAATTACTGCTAACTAACGTGTGTGTGTGTTTGTGTGTCTGTGTGTGTGTGTGTGTCTTTGTGTCTGCCTCTGTGTGTGTGTCTGCGTCTGTGTGTGTGCGTCTGTCTGTGTGTGTTTGTGTGTGTGTGTGCATCTGCATTTGTGTGTGTGTGTGTGTGTGTCTGCGTCTGTGCGCGTCTGTCTGTGTGTGTGTGTGTGTGTGTGCGTCTGTGTGTGTGTGTGTGTCTGCGTCTGTGTGTGTGTGTGTCTGCGTCTGTGTGTGTGTGTGTGTGTCTGCGTCTGTGCGCGTCTGTCTGTGTGTGTGTGTGTGTGTGCGTCTGCGTCTGTGTGTGTGTGTGTGTCTGCGTCTGTGTGTGTGTGTGTGTGTGTGTGTGTGTGTCTGCGTCTGTGTGTGTGTGTGTGTGTGTGCGTCTGTGTGTGTGTGTGTGTCTGCGTCTGTGTGTGTGTGTGTCTGCGTCTGTGTGTGTGTGTGTGTGTCTGCGTCTGTGCGCGTCTGTCTGTGTGTGTGTGTGTGTGTGCGTCTGCGTCTGTGTGTGTGTGTGTGTCTGCGTCTGTGTGTGTGTGTGTGTGTGTGTGTGTGTGTCTGCGTCTGTGTGTGTGTGTGTGTGTGTCTGCGTCTGTGTGTGTGTGTGAGTGTGTGTGTGTGAGTGTGTCTGCGTCTGTGTGTGTCTGTGTGTGTGTGTGTGTGTGTGTGCGTCTCTGCGTCTGTGTGTGTGTGTGTGTGTGTGTGTGTGTGTGTGTCTGCGTCTGTGTGTGTGTGTGTGTGTGCGTCTGTGCGTCTGTGTGTGTGTGTGTGTGTGTGTGTGTGTGTGTGTGTGTGTAGATGCAAAGCTCGGTGTGTTTCACGTGCGCTCCGGTGACGGTCAGTACAAACTGAACTTCTCTGCGGCTCAGCGGGCGTGCGCTGCAGAAGGAGCCCGTCTCGCTACGTACAACCAGCTTTCCTACGCTCAGCAGGTCAGTGAACACAACACACGCTCACGTTCGTCATAACGTGGCTCAGACATCTTCTTTCCCAGCAGCCCTAGCGTCGAGGGACGCACTAACAGCTGTTTTTAATCTTCCAATGTCACGTAGTCCTGAAATGATCGGATGAAAAATTAGTAATTTTTTACACAATGAAATTGCGGCAACTTGCAAAAACTGCGTTTTCATGATAAAGAGACCGTGTTTGTTTCGTTGGGTAATTACATCACTAACGTTCCCACGGCAACAGGGGAAAATGGCTGCTCTTGTGTGAAGTTAACGCAACACTTTTCAACTTCCTGCTAAGACTTTGTGACTTTTTTGCAACGAAAATGCAGGATTATGAAATCATGCAAGCCCCCCGTTGTTAAATCTGCAATTTATGCAGCGGAAGTGCGGCGTATTTGTCATATATCAGATAGATATCTCTCAGGGTACAAGCAAAATGGGTCTCCTCAGGAGGGGGGCTGGTCTCCTCAGGAGGGGGGCTGGTCTCCTCAGGAGAGGGGCTGGTCTCCTCAGGATGGGGGCTGGTCTCCTCAGGAGGGGGGCTGGGTCTCCCTTAGAGTTCGGGTGAGAAGCTCAGTCCTCCGAGAGGAGCTCGGAGTAGAGCCGCTGCTCCTTTGCGTCGAAAGGAGCCAGTTGAGGTGGTTCGGGCATCTGGTGAGGATGCCTCCTGGGGGGGTCCCTAGGGAGGTGGTCCAGGCACGTCCAGCTGGGAGGAGGCCTCGGGGAAGACCCAGGACTAGGTGGAGGGACGTCCAGCTGGGAGGAGGCCTCGGGGAAGACCCAGGACTAGGTGGAGGGACGTCCAGCTGGGAGGAGGCCTCGGGGAAGACCCAGGACTAGGTGGAGGGACGTCCAGCTGGGAGGAGGCCTCGGAGAAGACCCAGGACTAGGTGGAGGGACGTCCAGCTGGGAGGAGGCCTCGGGAAGACCCAGGACTAGGTGGAGGGACGTCCAGCTGGGAGGAGGCCTCGGGGAAGACCCAGGACTAGGTGGAGGGACGTCCAGCTGGGAGGAGGCCTCGGGAAGACCCAGGACTAGGTGGAGGGACGTCCAGCTGGGAGGAGGCCTCGGGAAGACCCAGGACTAGGTGGAGGGACGTCCAGCTGGGAGGAGGCCTCGGGAAGACCCAGGACTAGGTGGAGGGACGTCCAGCTGGGAGGAGGCCTCGGGGAAGACCCAGGACTAGGTGGAGGGACGTCCAGCTGGGAGGAGGCCTCGGGGAAGACCCAGGACTAGGTGGAGGGACGTCCAGCTGGGAGGAGGCCTCGGAGAAGACCCAGGACTAGGTGGAGGGACGTCCAGCTGGGAGGAGGCCTCAAGGAAGACCCAGGACTAGGTGGAGGGATTATAACGCCTTGGGACCCCCCAGTCGGAGCCGAGACCCGAGACCGGATAAGAGGACGAAGATGGATGGATGTCTCAAAACTCTATCTCAGTGTTTTAGCTGCTTTTTTCCAAGTTTGTGTGTTGTTTTGGTTCCTTATTTCAAAATTGTTTTTTTTTTCAACGTTTTGGGCGTTTTTTTTGTTGTTTTTTAATTATTTTGACGCTTTTTCCGAAGTTTTTGACTGTTTTTTTTTTTTCATTGTTTTTGTTGCTTTTCCCGACATTTTGTCATATTTTTTATTTATTTTTTTACATTTTTGTCGCTTATTTTGAGCTGCTTTTTTTCAAAGTTGTGTTTTTTTTTTTTACGTTTTGGTCACTTATTTAAAAATTGATGTCGCTTTATTTGACATTTTGTCGTTTTTCCGATGTTTTGTCACTGTTTTAATGTTTTTGACAGTTCTTTTTTCATTGTTTTTGTTGCTTTTTTATATGTCGTATTTTTTATATTTTTTATATTTTTGACATCACACATTTTCAGATTTTTTGTCAACGGGTCAAATTTGACCCGAGGTCAACATGAGGGTTGAGCTCTGTGATTGGTCCTGTGTGTCTGCAGGGCGGGCTGAACATGTGTTCTGCCGGCTGGTTGGACGGAGCCCGCGTGGCGTACCCCACCTACTCCAACCCAAACTGCGGCTTTGGACACGTCGGCATCGTAGACTACGGCGTCCGCAAAGAGGCGAGGTCTTCGACGCCTTCTGCTTCAGGATGAAGGGTGAGAGTGGGCATTTTGATAGGACAGCAGAAGGAAGGGGGGGGGGGACATGGAGCAAAGGGTCGCATGTCGGAGTCGAACCTGGGCACGCTGCGTCAATGAGTAAACCTCTATATATGGGCGCCCGTCTACCTGCTGGGCTACCCGGGCGCCTGTCACTGCTTGATGTGAGTCGAGTGCAGATTTGAGTCGTGCATGCTCAGATTTAAACAGTTTTTGACATAAATGTCATACTGAAATTTGTGAAATAAGTTTTCTCCTTACAAACAATAACAGAAGATGGGAATCATTTCAGAAACGTTGTAGCTATCTATGGTTGATTGATGCTAACGTTAGCTCAAAACACCATTCAACTGACAGCCTTTGTTGTGTTTGACGCTAACTTGTAGCTAAGCTAGCAGTGAACCAACTTGGTTAAGTAGGTCCATTTTTACTGTGTTGACGTTACAGAAGTCTCTCGTTAGCATCTCGGAGGCTACTTCAGACGTTACAGAAGTCTCTCGTTAGCATCTCGGAGGCTACTTCAGACGTTACAGAAGTCTCTCGTTAGCATCTCGGAGGCTACTTCAGACGTTACAGAAGTCTCTCGTTAGCATCTCGGAGGCTACTTCAGGCGTTACAGAAGTCTCTCGTTAGCATCTCGGAGGCTACTTCAGACGTTACAGAAGTCTCTCGTTAGCATCTCGGAGGCTACTTCAGACGCTACAGAAGTCTCTCGTTAGCATCTCGGAGGCTACTTCAGACGCTACAGAAGTCTCTCGTTAGCATCTCGGAGGCTACTTCAGACGCTACAGAAGTCTCTCGTTAGCATCTCGGAGGCTACTTCAGGCGCTACAGAAGTCTCTCGTTAGCATCTCGGAGGCTACTTCAGACGTTACAGAAGTCTCTCGTTAGCATCTCGGAGGCTACTTCAGACGTTACAGAAGTCTCTCGTTAGCATCTCGGAGGCTACTTCAGACGTTACAGAAGTCTCTCGTTAGCATCTCGGAGGCTACTTCAGACGTTACAGAAGTCTCTCGTTAGCATCTCGGAGGCTACTTCGGACGTTACAGAAGTCTCTCGTTAGCATCTCGGAGGCTACTTCAGACGCTACAGAAGTCTCTCGTTAGCATCTCGGAGGCTACTTCAGACGTTACAGAAGTCTCTCGTTAGCATCTCGGAGGCTACTTCAGACGTTACAGAAGTCTCTCGTTAGCATCTCGGAGGCTACTTCAGGCGTTACAGAAGTCTCTCGTTAGCATCTCGGAGGCTACTTCAGACGTTACAGAAGTCTCTCGTTAGCATCTCGGAGGCTACTTCAGACGTTACAGAAGTCTCTCGTTAGCATCTTATATGCTACCTGTCGCCTCTCCTCCATCGGGGAATGACTCTTTACTTTTAAGTTGTGTGTGTTTGTTCCAGAGGTAAATTGTGAGTGTGGACCCGGTTTCGTTGGAGACGGATTCAGCTGCACGGGAAACCTTCTGCAGGTCCTCCAGTCCACACCCAGGTTCTCCAACTTCCTCACAGTGAGTCAGCGTGTAACACAGCCGCGACCGACTGTTGTCTGGATGAGTGTCTAAGATGTGGATCAGGGATCACACGGGGCCAGATGATCGGATCGGATCAAATCTCGGAAATGGGTCGTTCAAAAGATAAAGAAGGAATCTGAAACCAGATTAGATCCCGGACTCCAATCCCGGTTTTAATCTGGATCAAACCTTCAGTAGGATTTGGATAACTTTGATAAAAAATAAAATAAAAACAAGATTACCCTGATCTCAACGGGAATTTTGACGGGAGGACGACACAACTGGCCCCAAAGCTGAAGATAATGTCCTCTAACGTCCTTTAACATCCTCTAACGTCCTCTAACGTCCTCTAACGTCCTCTAACGTCCTCTAACGTCCTCTAACATCCTCCAACGTCCTCTAACATCCTCCAACGTCCTCTAACGTCCTCTAACGTCCTCTAACGTCCTCCAACGTCCTCTAACGTCCTCAAACGTCCTCCAACGTCCTCTAACATCCTCTAACGTCCTCTAACATCCTCCAACGTCCTCTAACATCCTCTAACGTCCTCTAACGTCCTCTAGCATCCTCTAACATCCTCTAACGTCCTCTAACGTCCTCTAGCATCCTCTAACGTCCTCTAACGTCCTCTAACGTCCTCTAACGTCCTTTAACGTCCTTTAACGTCCTCTAACGTCCTCTAACGTCCTTTAACGTCCTCTAACGTCCTCTAACGTCCTGTAACGTCCTCTAATGTCTTCTAACATCCTCTAACATCCTCTAACGTCCTCATAGTAACAGTTGGTCCACTTGTCTCCGCAGCTCCAGTGTTTTTGGGACGTTTTGATGAGACATTACGAGACACTTTGTCCTCAGATGTTGATGTTATTAATCTGACGTTGTTGTCTCCTGCAGCAAATCCTCAACTGTTCTACCGAGTCGGAGTCCGGCCGGCAGTTCGTGCAGCGTCTCGGTAACCTGACGGTCCAGAAGACGCTGTTCGTCCCCGAAAACAGCGGCCTGCCCGGCAACCAGGTGACTGACACGGCAACAGCAGCTTTCATACAATATCTCTTATTGCTGCGTCTGAAGGTCTGAAAACAACTATAAAATAATTAGTGTCTTAATTAGTGTCTTAATTAAATTAAATTAAATTAAATTAAATTAAATTAAATTAAATTAAATTAAATTAAATTAAATTAAATTAAATTAAATTAAATTAAATTAAAAAAATAAAATAAATGAAATTCAAACAGCAGCCTGCCCGGCAACCAGGTGACTCACACGGCAACCGCAGTTTTCACACAATATCTCTTATTGCTGCGTCTGAAAAGGTTTGAAAAAAACTATACACACAGTGTCTTAATTAGTGTCTTAATTGATTTCATTTAATTTAATTTAAAAAAAAAAAATAATTAAATTAAATAAATTACAGTTCAAGCACTTTCACCTAAGTTATAAGAAATAAGCACCAATAATGATCCAAAATCATTTTTTCCAACCTTTTCTATTATTGAATTTCCTTGTTTTCACACAAAAAATGAAAATGATCATCTGGGCCCCGTTTTTCTAAAAACATAATCTGGATCAAATTGATCCGGATTTTGTAAATCCCATGTTCTGCTATCCAGGATCACCTGATCCATCTTTTATGCCAGGTTTTTAAAGCAACAATGGATCACTGTGATCCAAAGACCTAATTTCAGGATTACCAAGAGCCTGACCCGTGTCCTGGCCTAGCCCAGAACGACAGGGCGGCAACACACCGGTGGCCATAAAGATCCGTTTGTTCGTTAGATGCTAGCTGATATTGGCCAGCAACAAATCTTCCCACCAGAGATTGCAGCCACCACCCTTAGGCCAGACCTGGTACTCTGGTCCCCTTCACTGAAGTCTGTTCACATCATAGAGCTCCCAGTCCTATGGGAGAATTCAGCAGTAGAGGCCTAAGAAACTGCGCTACACAGAACCGGGACCAGATGCCCAACAGCGAGGATGGAGAGTGAGTATCTGTCCGGTTGAAGTGGTTTCGTGGCTTCTTCCACCATCAAGCGGCTGAAAACCTTCAGGATCCATGGACAGGCTCTGCGACAGACAGTCAGATCCGTCTCTGAAGCGGCCGAAAGAAGCAGCCAGTGGATGTGGATCAAGCGGAAGGACCCTAGCATCAACATGACCCCCCCCCCACCCTAAACCCCACGCAGGTCCCAACCTTCCGAGAGGAGGGAGAACAAGGTGCGCCATTTAAACAACTAGGCAATTTTTTACAGTTGGGCATGGGACACAATCCTGCAGCTGGCCCCCTTTGATGGGGGTGTCTAGTGTTGAAAGGCCGAAACACCCCCGGACTTAAAGGTACACTACTGATGATTTACAGCTTTCCACATCTAAAATACAGCTCTCACGCCACTCTCAACATCAAGGGAAACCTCATGTGCATACCC
>JABXJD010000328.1:80000-82500 GCA_013375575.1 Percina caprodes
GAGAACGTGAGTGTTGACCTCTTCTTCCTCCTCTTCTTCACCTTCATCGGGCCTCGGAGCCAGGACCCGGTCCGGCGTGGTTCGGTCTGGTTCGGCTCGGCTCGGCTTAGCCTGCCGGTTAAGGTTGACACGGTATAAGCTTGTGTTAAAGGCTCTGTTTAACCCGCTTTGTGTTGTTTGATGAAGCGGTCGCGCCGAACTCCGTTCGTTTTTTAGAGGTTTTAATTTTCTTCTCATTAAAGTAATTAATTCACATCACTTTGCAGTGTAAATCAATACAGGACACAATTCCACAATGTATTCGGGTTAATTCGGCTTAAAGTCGACCAACCAGGCAACACAAGTTAAAGGAGAATGGCCTACTTTTTTACAGTCATATAAGCTTGGGGTAAAGGCTCTGTACATTGTGTTCAACCCGTTTTGGGTTGTTTGATGAAGCGCTCACGCCAAACTCTGTTCGACTATCAGACCTTTTAATTGTCTTCTCAATAACTTAAACAAGTATACTTTTGCAGCGAGTATTCAGTACGGTACAAACTCCCACAAGGTATTTCACAAGATTATTTCGGCTGATTGTCAACCATCCAGGAAACGCTAGTTCAAGGAGAATTTTAGGCTCCAGGAGATTTAATATCAGCCCTAATATTAATCCTTTACATTAAAAAAAACTGTATACATGAATGTTAAATGTGTGATGGGACCTGGCCTCAAAAATATTGAATTCATTGTTTTGTTAATGGATTCAGTCCTTTATGTTACCCCAGCCTTGATAGAAAGAGTAGTAAATCTTCCCTGAATGAATGAATGAATGAATAGCGTGTTGTTTTATTAAAACGCAGTATGGAGAAAGTTAAACTGCTGATGTGGATATGTTATTGGAGTGAGATGATTAATGCCAAACTGGAGAGATCCACCTACAAATTGTTAAAATACCTGCTGTCGTATTCTATCTGTTATGCATCTTATTAGCAAAGTTGTGTTAAATTGACTAATTTTTCAATGGAGTTTGGTGTAACTTGGTTTTTGTTTATCCTATTCATCCAATGTGGGTTTGTTGATTACAACCGCTCTTTTTTAACAATGCCCTGGGCCACACTCCCAGTTACTTGCTGACACAATACTAGACTTGCTTAAAGGGGGACCCACAACACTGACTCGTTCATAAACCTGTTACACAACACAGTCAGCCAAACGCAGATTATACACTTACAAACTAGTCTTGGAGTCCGGTGGAGATATGCTGCTCTATACACGCTAAAAGTAGTGATTATTTACATGGAGTCTGGTGGAGATATGCTGCTCTATACATGCTAAAAGTAGTGATTATTTACATGGAGTCTGGTGGAGATATGCTGCTCTATACACGCTAAAAGTAGTGATTATTTACATGGAGTCTGGTGGAGATATGCTGCTCTATACACACTAAAAGTAGTGATTATTTACATGGAGTCTGGTGGAGATATGCTGCTCTATACACGCTAAAAGTAGTGATTATTTACATGGAGTCTGGTGGGTTTGGTGATGGTGATTTCGGTTTCATGTTAAACTAAAAAGGATCTTACTCTTTCACTAAAAGGTCTATCTCTGTAGGGATCCATCCCATAATGTTGTCATGTCATGTAACATCTGTCCTGTAGGGTCACATTACAGCCCGGTTTACGGCTGCTGGTTTAAGTGGTCTCGCTTTATACTGCTTTAAATTAATGTATTAATTGTTATTTGTTTATTTATTTTATTCATTTATTTTATTATTTTAATATTTTAAAATTTTAATTTTTTATTCATTAATTATTTTTTTTAATTTTATTCATTTTTTAAAAATTATTTTTATTGTTAGAGACATATCAGACCACTTATGGCGTAATACTTTTATTTTATTTAATTTTTTTAAACCACAACAAAAGCATTTTGTGGAGCTGTCTCCTCAGCGTGATCATCTGGACTCTGACTGTGTTCTTGTTGTGTTGCAGGGCGGAGAAAGCAGAAGGTGGCCAAAGAGAGGGCCGGCATGGCAAAGGTGCGTACAAACTCTTCCTATTGGTTTGTAACACTTCCTGATATCACCAATCAGCCAATCCGCTCAGAACAAACCAGACTGCTTTATGATAAGAGATAAAAATATGAAGTTTTTTGCCGCTGGAAAGACGGTCCTTCATAAAACTGGGCTGTCTGTGCAGAAGAGTGGCGAGCTGCACCAATCACATCGCTGTATCTGATGTAGGCGGGGCCAGAGGCGAGCTGCACCAATCACATCGGTGTATCTGATGTAGGCGGGGCCAGAGGCGAGCTGCACCAATCACATCGGTGTATCAGATATAGGCGGGGCCAGAGGCCAGCTGCACCAATCACATCGGTGTATCTGATGTAGGCGGGGCCAGAGGCCAGCTGCACCAATCACATCGGTGTATCTGATATAGGCGGGGCCAGAGGCGAGCTGCACCAATCACATCGGTGTATCTGATGTAGGCGGGGCCAGAGGCGAGCTGCACCAATCACATCG
>JABXJD010000328.1:85000-100000 GCA_013375575.1 Percina caprodes
GGCCGACGTGCATCGCTTCCACATCAAGGCGTCCTAAAGAGAATTCGTAGTTTTTATTCCTGGTTTATCCGACAGGCGGTTTGATAGTTTGTGTGTTTGTTTTTTTTTTACTCAAATGACCGGTTTTTGGGCTGTTTTAAAGTATCTGGATCATAAAACAGAGAAATATGAGAACCCGTCCTCCATCCCCTGTCCCCCGTCCCCTGTCCCCCATCCCCTGTCCCCCGTCCCCTGTCCCCCGTCCCCTGTCCCCCGTCCCCTGCATCATTCATCACAACAAAACCAATCTGCAGTGGTCCTAATTAAAACTGAAATCCTAAATAACGGTTTTTCTGTTTGGGGTAGAAATCTCTTAACCCTTGTATTGTCCTCATGTTGTCTTCATGTTGTCTTCATGTTGTCTTCATGTTGTCCTCATGTTGTCCTCATGTTGCCCTCATGTTGCCCTCATGTTGCCCTCATGTTGCCCTCATGTTGCCCTCATGTTGTCCTCATGTTGTCCTCATGTTGTCTTCATGTTGTACTCATGTTGTACTCATGTTGTCCTCATGTTGTCTTCATGTTGTCTTCATGTTGTCCTCATGTTGTCCTCATGTTGTCTTCATGTTGTCCTCATGTTGTCCTCATGTTGTCCTCATGTTGTCTTCATGTTGTACTCATGTTGTACTCATGTTGTCCTCATGTTGTACTCATGTTGTCTTCATGTTGTCCTCATGTTGTCTTCATGTTGTCCTCATGTTGTCTTCATGTTGCCCTCATGTTGTCCTCATGTTGTCCTCATGTTGTCTTCTTGTTGTCGTCAAAAAAGTGACAAGTGTTTAAAAAAAAAGGACAAAAACGTGAGAAAAAGATAAAACCGTCAACAAAATTGTTGCTTTTCACTTTTGACGTGAAGACAACACGAGGGTTAACGCTAGAGATGTTACAACGCCATGTTTCTAGTACGGTGGCCGACGGGGGACAAACACACTGCAACTAAATCACAACACACGCAAACAGACAAACACGAGCTAATTAAGAAAACATCTTCATTAATTTTGACCCCCCGGAAACGAGATGCGCTCTCTCTCTCTCTCTCTCTCTCTCTCTCTCTCTCTCTCTCTCTCTCTCTCTCTCTCTATTAAGTCTATGTTGGAGAGATGTTCTCTCTCGTCCGGTGGGCGTGTCTCTAGTTTATTGTTTATTAGCTCAGGTCACTGGTGATACCCAATCAGCAGAGAGATGTCTCTCTAAGTGGGGTACCCCCCCCCCACCACCACCACCACCACCACCACCCTAGAGGCCTGGAGAAGTTCCGCGGTGTAATGTGGATGCAGCGTTTTTGTTGTTTTCTCTGTTGCATTTTTCGGGGATGTGTGCTTTTGATTTTGCATCGTTTCTGTATTTGCAGTGTGTTTGTGTATTTAGTTGTGTTGTATTTGCATCGTCTTTGTGTGTTTAGTTGTGTTGTATTTGCATCGTCTTTGTGTATTTAGTTGTGTTGTATTTGCATCGTCTTTGTGTGTTTAGTTGTGTTGTATTTGCATCGTCTTTGTGTATTTAGTTGTGTTGTATTTGCAGCGTCTTTGTGTATTTGGTTGTGTTGTATTTGCAGCGTCTTTGTGTATTTGGTTGTGTTGTATTTGTAGTGTGTTTGTGTATTTGGTTGTGTACCGACACCAGCATTTTGGGCGTTATCGGAGTATCTGAACATCTCTAGTGTCAACACTCTCATTTTCATTTTAATTGTTTTTATTTGTATAAAAACCTGCTGCAGATTCTGAATCTGATCTGGCGATCGCATGAATCCGCTGCTTCCTCTGACAGCGCCGCGTACAACCCGTCTCCATGGTTACCACGATATCAGTCGAAGAGTCTCCTCTCTGCACGAACGCTCCGCAAAAACAAGTATTTATTGTTGTCAGTCGTCTTTTTGTTCATTCTCTCTGCGTGGAAACATCTTTTTACAGTAAATTGTTCATTTTAAAGACGGCCCTCTGAAGGGGAATACTAATAAAACATTTGAACAAACGGTGACGTTGTCTTTTCAGTTTATTTCATGTTAACGAGTGTTTTCAGCTGTTGAGACTGTCTGACGCAGCGCTGGAACGTAACGGAGTACATTTACTCCACTACTGTACTTGATGTTGAGGTACTTGTACTTGACTCTTTTATTTTCATGTTACTTTCTACTTCTACTCCACTACATTCAGTCGGATGACAGCTTTAGTTACTAGTTACTTTAGTTACTCCACTACATTCATCTGACAGCTTTAGTTACTTTAGTTACTCCACTACATTCATCTGACAGCTTTAGTTACTAGTTACTCTAGTTACTTTAGTTACTCCGCTACATTCATCTGACAGCTTTAGTTACTAGTTACTTTAGTTACTAGTTACTTTAGTTACTCCACTACATTCATCTGACAGCTTTAGTTACTTTAGTTACTCCACTACATTCATCGGACAGCTTTAGTTACTAGTTACTCTAGTTACTTTAGTTACTCCGCTACATTCATCTGACAGCTTTAGTTACTAGTTACTTTAGTTACTCCGCTACATTCATCTGAAAGCTTTAGTTACTCTAGTTACTAGTTACTTTAGTTACTCCACTACATTCATCTGACAGCTTTAGTTACTAGTTACTTTAGTTACTCCACTACATTCATCTGACAGCTTTAGTTACTAGTTACTCTAGTTACTAGTTACTTTAGTTACTCCACTACATTCATCTGTTACAGCTTTAGTTACTAGTTACTTTAGTTACTAGTTACTTTAGTTACTCCACTACATTCATCTGTTACAGCTTTAGTTACTAGTTACTTTAGTTACTAGTTACTCAGAGGTCCCCACAAACACTAAAACACTCAGAGATTTCTGCAAACACTGTTCATGGGCACGCCCAACAGTTGGTGGCAGTCAGTCAACAAGTTTTTAATGCCAAACAGCAATTTAACAGAAGAAGAACACGCATCCTGACCATGTCCACTGGCAGTCGGAAAAACAACTTAATCACAGATGGACGGACGCTGACCTCTGTCCAGTCCTTGGTGGGTGGAGGTTGTTGGATGTTTAGGGACTGGACTCTCTGGAGAAGATGGAGGTGGTCTTCAGAGCGTGAGAGCTGCTCCACCTCAGTGCTTCTCTTCATCAGCTCAGAGATTTCCTGTTCCAGCTCTGTGATGAAAGCTTCGGCCTGTTTTTCTGTTGTTTTCTGCTTCTCTTTGATGGTGTTGATGAGCTCTCTTCTGGATCATCTGCTGAATTTCAGCCCTTCCAGCTTAAAATCCTGTTCTGTCATGTCATATCGTTATTAAATCTTTTTGTTAATCTTCATGGGCCCTGTGCCGTTTGTAGTGTACAGTATTCTTCCTCTTCCACTTATCAAAGGGTGTCTACACCCTAAGTTATCTCATGTATAAGGTACAGTACCTAACTTATACTGTACCCCCTTTCTTCACCTCATGTTAACCCTTTGAGACCTAAGGTCATTTTTACCATTACATTACATTACAAATACCCTTTGTCTGCTTATCCAGTATCGGGTTGCGGGGGCAGCAGCTCCAGCAGGGGACCCCAAACTTCCCTTTCCTGAGCCACTTCAACCAGCTCTGACTGGGGGATCCCGAGGCGTTCCCAGGCCAGGTTGGAGATATAATCCCACCACCTAGTCCTGGGTCTTCCGCGAGGCCCCCTCCCAGCTGGACATCCCCCCACCTAGTCCTGGGTCTTTGCCGAGGCCTCCTCCCAGCTGGACATCCCTCCACCTAGTCCTGGGTCTTCCCCGAGGCCTCCTCCCAGCTGGACGTGCCGGAACCACCTGCCTAGGGAGGCGCCCAGGAGGAATCCTTACCAGATGCCCTAACCACTCAACTGGCTCCTTTCAACGCAAGGGAGCAGCGGATCTACTCCGAGCTCCTCTTGGAAATATGTTTTCTGTGGCTGCACATCAAATACTAATAAATGTGTATCTGATGACATAATCAACACATTAATTTGATGCATCATGACACACGTTATGTAGACGATATCTATTTAAACCTCCGTTAAACCCACAGACATTTATTATAACTTCCAGAAGAAATCAGTTTCTAAAGACACCAAATATGTCAAGATGGAGTTTGATTCAATTTGCAAAGAATTGCTGCACATTTAACATATGATAATAAATGGAAAAAAGTGTAAATCCGTCACCACAGGAAACAGATTCTGTAGAAAATAAGATGTAAAATATATGAATATGTACATTTGTTCCCTTTATTGAAAATAAATCAATACCTGAAATGAGATCAGTGATTAGTTTACTCTGACAGG
Organism: Percina caprodes; assembly: GCA_013375575.1. Classification (NCBI taxonomy): domain Eukaryota; kingdom Metazoa; phylum Chordata; class Actinopteri; order Perciformes; family Percidae; genus Percina; species Percina caprodes. The sequence continues at coordinate 89,294 of JABXJD010000328.1, forward strand.
AGAGATGATCAGAGGGGCAGAGTTTTTACCATCATCATTATTGCATGGACTAAAGTATGGGAAGAGTTTCTCAGTGAAGCAGCAGCCAGTAAAGGAGTAGATAAGAGCTGCAGCATCTACGTCATAAAAGGAGACCAGACCCTCCTCATAGTCCACAAACACCCCCACCTTCTGAGGAGGAGACTTCAGAGAGAGAAGGACACCAGGGCCAGCAAGAGCTTTGTACTCATTTCCATTTCTCAACCATAAAGTCCAGTAACCAGTCTGAGGTGCCAGTGGGATGTCTCCCTTCCTGTCAATCGACTCTCTGGCCACTCCTAATTCCCATTTGGTCTTTCCTTTAACTTGAACCTCAAAGTAAAATCTGCCTGAAGAGAAACTCTGTTTTCCTAAAACACAATCACAATAAGAAAATCTCTCTGGGTTGTCTGGGAGATTCTTCCTCACATCACTATCATTCACTTGTTTCCCATCATCAGACAGGATGAGAGCAGGATGTGCTGTATCAGGATCAAGAGTCACATCCACTGCATACTGCTGGACCCTCTTCAGCTCAGCTTCAAGCAGCTTCTTCATCTCTTCACTGAGCGTCTCCTCCAGCTGAACCACAGCTTTCACCACAGTCCCCTCATATGATGATGGATGGATGCTGACCTCTGTCCAGTCCTTAGTGCGTGGAGGTTGTTGGATGTTTAGGGACTGGACCCTCTGGAGAAGATGGAGGTGGTCTTCAGAGTGTGAGCTGCTCCACCTCAGTGCTTCTCTTCATCAGCTCAGAGATTTCCTGTTCCAGCTCTGTGATGAAAGCTTCGGCCTGTTTTTCTGTTGTTTTCTGCTTCTCTTTGATGGTGTTGATGAGCTCATTCAGGCCTCTCTCAACAGACTCCTTCAGAGAAGTTAAGACCTGAACACCTTCTGCTAGCTCTCTGTCTGCAGCTTCCTCACTGAGCTCCACTGACTGTTTGATCTCCTGAATCTTCAGTCGTCTCTTCTGGACCATCTGGTGAATTTCAGCCCTTGTCTTCCTCAGCTCGGCCTTCTTTCCTTCATATTCTTCTATCAGAGGAACAACATCATGTGTCTTGTGGTCTAAAACAGTGCAGAGCATGCAGGCACATGTCTGGTCGGTCTTACAGAACAGCTCCAGAGGTTTATCGTGCTTCGTACACATCCTGCCTTCCAGGTTCTCCACAGGGTTGATCAGCTGATGTCTTTTCAGACCTGACGTGGTCAAATGAGGCTCCAGGTGAGTCTCACAGTAGGAGACCAAACACAACAGGCAGGACTTCAGGGCTTTCAGTTTGGTTCCAGTGCAGACGTCACAGGGAACTTCTCCTGGTTTGGACACTTCTTCACATTTTTGGCAGCAGTCATGAGAGTGTGAGAGAAAAAAAATCCATGTAATTATAAAGACAATTTCTTTTACATTTTTATTTTTTTTTAAATAGCATTTGTGGGTGTTATGTCTTTGCGTGTGTGTGTGTGTGTGTGTGTGTGTGTGTGTGTGTGTACAGCTGGAGAATGCGTTGCTACAGAGTGCAGAAGTTGTATTAGCAGGTCACAGGTAACAATATTTTCCCTTAAAGTATTGTGTGTCTCTTTCATCCTGAAAATACAAATTAAAAAGGGTGACTGACCTCGTGGTCCTGAGCCGGGGTCTGGCAGACTCTGCACCAGATCATTCCTGTTCATCATCTCTAAGACCTTCTTGGTCACCTTCAGAGCTCCATCTAGTTGATAGGTGTTCACCATCACATCCACTATGTCCTGCCTTTCTGCGTTCTCCAGCTTGGACACTTTGATGGTTCGGTAGCCTTCCAGGAGGTCTTGCTGTAGATACCATTTGAATTTCATAAATTCATCTCCTCCTAAATCCTCCAAAGTGTTGATAAGGTCCACTGCCGTCATCGTGACTTCCTGCTAAAATCAGAACTTTTGATAACCTGGAACACAAATGTATCAGAGCAGAAGTTCTCATTGGCTGACACAGGATTTAAAGACAGGTGCATGGCCCCCAGGGTATTTGTAACTTGCGCTTGCAAATTTTTTTTACTGCATTAGCGCTCCATTTGTGTCAACAACCAGTCAAGAAACCAAGAGGATACATATCCACTTCTTCCATTTCTACCCTGTTCATCAACAGTTACTGTAATGTTGTGCTGCTGTTAAAGCTTTTAGACACATCAGAGCTGCATGGGGGACTTTACTCAGGTCAGACTTTGCTCCTGATAAGTTCTTCTCTAAGCAATGACTTAATTGCTATCTGTCTGCTCATGTAAATGTGTAATAAAGTAATAGCATAATATATCTAATTCCTCTCTTTATAATCCTGACGTGACATCTTTGCATTGTTGGATTAAAAATTGCAGACTTTAGTTTGTGTTCATGATGTAATCTATAAAATAAAATTCCAATCAAAATGAAATAGATTAAAATAACTGTACCTTTTTAAAATAATGCCACAACAACAATGTCTAACAGTTTAAAAAAAAAACTAGAAAGGATTCTTCAGAATAGAAAAACTGAGATAATCCCAGGCTTCACATGACCATAGTTCATTAGAGTAATAATCTATATATTGTCCTCTGCTGCCATCCTCAGGAGTGTTAGAGCAACAGTAGGCAACAAGGTCTCAACAAGACTGAAAAACTACACTCACCGGCCACTTTATTAGGTACACTTGTCCAACTGCTCGTTAACACTTAATTTCTAAGCAGCCAATCACATGGCGGCAACTCAGTGCATTTAGGCATGTAGACATGGTCAAGAGAATCTCCTGCAGTTCAAACCGAGCATCAGTATGGGGAAGAAAGGTGATTTGAGTGACTTTGAACGTGGCATGATTGTTGGTGCCAGAAGCGTTGGTCTGAGTATTTCAGAAACTGCTAATCTACTGGGATTTTCACGCACAACCATCTCTAGGGTTTACAGAGAATGGTCCGAAAAAGAAAAAACATCCAGTGAGCGGCAGTTCTGTGGGCGGAAATGCCTTGTTGATGCCAGAGGTCAGAGGAGAATGGCCAGACTGGTTCGAGCTGATAGAAGGGCAACAGTGACTCAAATAACCACCCGTTACAACCAAGGTGGGCAGAAGAGCATCTCTGAACGCACAGTACGTCGAACTTTGAGGCAGATGGGCTACAGCAGCAGAAGACCACATCGGGTGCCACTCCTTTCAGCTAAGAACAGGAAACTGAGACTACAATTTGCACAAGCTCATCGAAATTGGACAATAGAAGATTGGAAAAACGTTGCCTGGTCTGATGAGTCTCGATTTCTGCTGCGACAGTCAGATGGTAGGGTCAGAATTTGGCGTCTACAACATGAAAGCATGGATCCATCCTGCCTTGTATCAACGGTTCAGGCTGGTGGTGGTGGTGTCATGGTGTGGGAATATTTTCTTGGCACTCTTTGGGCCCCTTGGTACCAATTGAGCATCGTTGCAACGCCACAGCCTACCTGAGTATTGTTGCTGACCATGTCCATCCCTTTATGACCATAATGTACCCAACTTCTGATGGCTACTTTCAGCAGGATAATGCGCCATGTCATAAAGCTGGAATCATCACAGACTGGTTTCTTGAACATGACAATGAGTTCGCTGTACTCAAATGGCCTCCACAGTCACCAGATCTCAATCCAATAGAGCATCTTTGGGATGTGGTGGAACGGGAGATTCGCATCATGGATGTGCAGCCGACAAATCTGCGGCAACTGTGTGATGCCATCATGTCAATATGGACCAAACTCCCTGAGGAATGCTTCCAGCACCTTGTTGAATCTATGCCACGAAGAATTGAGGCAGTTCTGAAGGCAAAAGGGGGTCCAACCCGTTACTAGCATGGGGTACCTAATAAAGTGGCCGGTGAGTGTATATTCTAGTTCCCATATTTCAACGTATGATATGTAGAAATAATAACTAAAAACTAAAATAACCCAACTTAATGTGAATATGATTTCTTCAGGCTACTCAAACAGCAAAGGAGATCTATGCTTGATTAGTGTTGCCTGATTCTTTACTTATTGGGTAATTAGAGTTCAGGTCTATTGGCTGCAGGGGGGAGGGGGGGGTCCACAGTGTAATATTTCAATATGCACGCATTAAAGTTAATTTGCCTGGCAAAACAGTTGAAGTCCTTGTTACATTACACAGTAATAAAGGTCATCATTGTTAAGAGGTCAAACGTTTTGGATGCATTTTTACTTCTTCCAACCATCCAGTATATTAAATTAAAAGTCAATGTAGATTTTCTTATTGCAATAATATCATAATCCTGCATTGAATCATTGAACTTTCTAGATGTTGTTGTTATTTTGGACAGGTCATCATCAAAAAAGCTAATTAGTACATTCATGATTTTGTCCATGTTTACATTATAAATAACTTTACTTTGTTTAGCTTTTCATATAGCGAGACGTCTGATTTTTTTGTAATTTATTTATTTCAAGACAGGGACAGCGCACAATAAAACATTAATCTTGTCCAACAAGAGAACATGTGTTGTCCAGGTTCCAGCAGAGCCTGAGACAGACTAACCTCTGGGACAAGGCTGTTATATTACTATTAGCTGGGCAACGATTACAATTTTTAATCGCGATTAATCGCATAATTTGCCCGATTAATCGCGATTAATCGCAAAATGAAATAATGAATTCAAAAGTAGTGAATATAGTGCAATTTGTTTTTTTAATGTTCTGCCATATTAACAAAAGTGCCGTAACATTTGTTCTGCTAAAACTTACCAGCATTTAGTTCATAAAGTAGCAGTTAAATAAAATATTTAGTGTCCATCTCAACTTAAACAATGTATTTATCATCCAGAGTTGGATCCATCTGGTTGGAACGTGTTGCTAAGCAACTCCTTGTTATGTCCACGTTCATCTGTTGTTGCTGTAAAGCAGAGACAGTGAGGGACACTGTCCAATGCGCTGTAAAGCAGAGACACTGAGGGACACTGTCCAACGCGCTGTAAAGCAGAGACACTGAGGGACACTGACCAACGCGCTGTAAAGCAGAGACACTGAGGGACACTGACCAACGCGCTGTAAAGCAGAGACACTGAGGGACACTGTCCAACGCGCTGTAAAGCACAGACACTGAGGGACACTGTCCAACGCGCTGTAAAGCAGAGACACTGAGACAGAACGCTGGAGACCAAAGCAGGGACATGATCAGAAGGCAGAAAGCTGCAGCAGCGATCAGATCTCGTATCTATTCGTACTCTCTGTGCTAACTGCGGTGACTTTATTTGACACATTCCACTGCTGTGCAACTTCAATAAAGTGTCCCGCGCATGTCTCAGCATAATGTCTCAGCATAATGTCTCAGCATAATGTCTCAGCATAATGTCTCTCCTCTGTTTTCATTCCAGTCAACGCTGAGAGCATCAGCGCGTGCATGTTGTAGCGTGTAGTAGTCCCCAGTGAGCCCAGTAGTCTCCAGTGAGTCCAGTAGTCCCCAGTGAGTCCAGTAGTCCCCAGTGAGTCCAGTAGCCTGTGAGTCCAGTAGTCCCCAGTGAGTCCAGTAGTCCCCAGTGAGTCCAGTAGTCCCCAGTGAGTCCAGTAGTCCCCGGTGAGAGCAACAGCGCGTGCATGTTGTAGCGTGGTCCCCTTTGCAGTCCTCTCCTTTTCATAAAACTTGTGTATTTTTCTTGTGATGGTGGTCTTGAGGGAATCTCAGACCTGCGTCATTGTTAAAAAAAACTAAAAAAAAATTGTTAATAAAACTATATAAATAACGGCCATGCTGATTTCACACAGACAGCTTTGTCAAGGCAGTTTGGGCTTTAGATTTATTTTACACAGTGGCCATCGTTAATGACAATTATTTTATAATTGAATCGTTATTTGTCCTTTGTCTTGTTGTTTTAGCCTCGCTAGCAGCACCACACCAAACACTACTATAATGGACCAGGAAGATGACATCATCATCAAACTACAACTTTAAGATTAACACGTGTGATTGGAGTGAGTGGAGCCCCCCGCAGTAAAATTGGGGGGGGCTCTTCTATTCTAGAGGCCTGAGGGCTCAATGGCAGGAGCATCTGATCTGGACTGGGACAACCCTCCGTTTGCCAGCTGGCATTTTGCCAGATTCTTGACTGAAGTTATTTATGTGGCAGTCCCGCCCAACCAAAACACCACAAACTGTCCCAGCCTATCACACCTCAGCTCCACCCAAGCCCCGCCCTCTTTGCCCATATTAGGATTACCCGGCTCCAGTAACTGACAGAGACAAACTGCAGGTTTCAACTTGTCCCTTCAGAAACCTCTGGATGTGTTTTTCCTCAGTCTATAGTTCAGGATTAAATAACACTAATATTAATAAGTATCTTTTATCTTGTTGGTGAGGACGTGTGTCCACAAATCAAAACCAAGACAGATTGACACTTTTGATGGGATGAAGGTTGTGACACACACCTGCCAATCAAAGCAGCTCTCGTTGGGACACTCCCTCATATCTCAGCAGTGAAGTCAGCGGAGATTAAAATCTAACTTGTTTCCTGGTGCTGATTAAATCTGACTCAACTGAACATAAAAAGGCTCATTTTGGCCAAAACGTCCCACATCATAGAATAATTACTGAGTTACTTCAGATCTTACAATAGTGCTGAAAGAATGAATCACTGCTCTCATCTTAAAGTATATCACGTAGCCCCAAAATCTCCCCAATGATGGGCGAGTTCCTCCATCAAAGGTGTGTGATGTTACCTGTCAGGCTGCTCCGCTGTTAAAGTCCCGTTCAGATGAGGTCAAAGAGACGTCGTCCCTTCATCAGCAGACACTGACAGATGCTGCTGCTGTCTGTCTTCATCTGACTGACATCCGTCACATCGGCACACCTTTATATCCAGAAAGGTCATGTGACCTGAGAACAGGACCCGGTCGGACCTGTAGGGCTGCCAGTCAGCGCTCTGATTGGACAGTTTTCAGGTTAATGATGTAATGAGGGAGGAACAGTCGGAACTCGTAGCAACACGTAGAAAGAGTTTGACTCCAAGGAAACTGACATTGGACTGCTGTACATCCAGTGTTACTCCGTCACTTACTGCATTGGAGTGCTGTGGTATCAGGACTACATGTTGCTCTGAGTTTTGTTATTCTGGTGATTTGCTGCCACCACAACTGAACCCATTAACGAACTAACTTTATAATTAATTGTCACCCACACAGAGTGTGTGTAGTGAAATTTGTTTCTGCACTTTAACCCATCCTAAGTATTAGGAGCAGAGGACATAGAGTCGTTTGTGTTACCGGACCATAGTAACACGGCATCCTGAGGGTCTATCAGTGATTGGTTAACAGCATAGTGACTCCATGCTGGCTGGCTCTCTGGGTCCTGGTCCATCCAGTGGTCGCTCTGTGCCATAACACCAGGAAGTGGTGGACATGGAAGCTGGTTGCTATGGTTACTGTAGTGCAACAATCAACATTACTGCTGTTTTTATGGTGTTCACCTGTTTAAGTTGAATAAAATAACACCTGCATGACTTTTACAATATAATAACTATTGACATCTGTCTTGACGGGGCTTATATACAACAGCAGGACGGTTTCATGCACAACTTTGAGCTACAAACAAAACCAGCTTTTCTGTTCTCACTGCTTCCTCAGGCCTTGTGTTCAACACCTGCTTTATTTTACAGCTTTTATTCTACAATCACATATTTACACATTTCTTTGACTCATAAACCATCTTACAGAATTCATGAAACAAATAAAAAATGGCCAAAGTGACCAGTAATTATCCAAAAGACTTTTCACACAAGATAGAAACATCCATTAACTTTTTATAGCCGGTATAACAAGGACACATACTGTGTTCTGGAGACATTATGGGATGTAATAGGCCTTACTCTTAAATGAAGCTTCATGACACAATGAAATATTCAGCAATATGTTTTCTGTGGCTGCACATCAAATACTAATAAATGTGGATGTTTTGCATCATTTGTTTGCAAATGATGCAAAACTTCATCTTAACATATTTGGGGCGAGATCAACACGATCATGATGAGACCCAAAGAAAAAGGAAGGCACTGTATTCTATTTCTTGCAATGTGCTCTAGCTATGTTACTTTATACTTTTTACCTTGACTGTGAGCAATTGCAACTAACAATTTCCCTGAGGGGATCAATACAGTATAATGATTCTGATTAGTTTACTATGACAGGAGAGATGATCAGCGGGGCAGAGTTTTTACCACCTTCATTATTACCAGTATGGAAGAATGGGAAGAGTTTCTCAGTGAAGCAGCAGCCAGTAAAGGAGTAGATAAGAGCTGCAGCATCTACGTCATGAAAGGAGACCAGACCCTCCTCATAGTCCACAAACACCCCCACCTTCTGAGGAGGAGACTTCAGAGAGAGACGGACTGGAGGGTCATCAAGAGCTTCGTACTTATTTCTAGTTCTCAACAATATCGCCCAGTAACCATCCTCAGTGCTCAGTGTGATGTCTCCTTTCCTGTTGATCGACTCTCTGGCCACTCCTAAAGTCCATTTAGTCTTTCCTTTAACTTGAACCTCAAAGTAAAATCTGCCTGAAGAGAAACTCTGTTTTCCTAAAACACTAGTACGATAAGAAAACCTCTTTTTGCTTTTTGGAACTGTATTCCATACATCAGTATGATTCACTTGTTTCCCATCATCAGACAGGATGAGTTCAGGATGTGCTGTATCAGGATCAAGAGTCACATCCACTGCATACTGCTGGACCCTCTTCAGCTCGGCTTCAAGCAGCTTCATCCTCTCTTCACTGAGCATCTCCTCCAGCTGAACCACAGCTTTCACCACAGTCCCTTTATATGATGATGGACGGACGCTGACCTCTGTCCAGTCCTTGGTAGGTGGAGGTTGTTGGATGTTTAGGGACTGGACCATCTGGAGAAGATGGAAGTGGTCTTCAGAGCGTAACATCTGCTCCACCTCAGTGCTTCTCTTCATCAGCTCAGAGATTTCCTGTTCCAGCTCTGTGATGAAAGCTTCGGCCTGTTTTTCTGTTGTTTTCTGTTTCTCCTTGATGGTGTTGATGAGCTCATTCAGGCCTCTCTCAACAGACTCCTTCAGAGAAGTGAAGACCTGAACACTTTCTGCTATCTCTCTGTCTGCATTTTGCTCACTGAGGTCCACAGAGTGTTTGATCTCCTGAATCTTCAGTCGTCTCTTCTGGATCATCTGCTGAATTTCAGCCCCGGTCTTCCACAGCTCTACCTTCCTTCCTTCATATCCTTCTTTCAGAGGAACAACATCATGCATATTGTGGTCTAAAACAGTGCAGAGCATGCAGACACATGTCTGGTCGGTCTTACAGAACAGCTCCAGAGGTTTATCGTGCTCCCTACACATCCTGCCTTCCAGGTTCTCCACAGGGTCGATCAGCTGATGTCTTTTCAGACGTGACGTGGTCAGATGAGGCTCCAGGTGAGTCTCACAGTAGGAGACCAGACACACCAGGCAGGACTTCAGGGCCTTCAGTTTGGTTCCAGTGCAGAAGTCACAGGGAACTTCTCCTGGTTTGGACACTTGTTGCTCTGAGCTGCTGCTGCTGGCTTTCTGTTGAGCTGACTGTTCTTCTTCAGGAACATTGCTGGCAGCAGCCAGAACTACATACAGTGTGAGAGAAAAAACATACATGTAATTTAAAAGACCATTTTTATTAGTTTAAAAATAAATGTGTGCATTTGTAGGCGTTATGGAACCGTGTGTATATATATGATGGAATAGTGGCATTAGAATGGGACAAAGGCCACTAAATTTCATTCCTACCCTCACTTATGGTCATGAAGGATGGGTCATGACCAAAAGAACAAGATCCAGGGTACCAAGGGTACAATCCAGAACTGATGGAGGTGCTTCCAAAGTGCCGGTTTGGTCCGACCCATTTGAACCCCTGGTTTGTACAAATTTTATTTTATACACATTCATATGTATACAAACATAATTGTACAAACATGAAAATTCAGGATCAGCACAACTCCTTTCCCATTCGTGAAGGAGGTTCGGGGAGATTTTGGTTATATAATAATAATAATACATGTAATAATAAATGTTAATGTGTTTTTAATTATAAAATAATTTTTTATCTTAAATGATGCATCGTTCATGGCATCATTTACAGCTGGAGAACATGATGTTGCAGAGTGCAGAAGTTGTATCAGCAGGTCACAGGTAACAATCTGTTCCCTTACAAGTATTGTGTGTCTCTTTCCTCCTGAAAATACAAATTAAAAAGAGGGACTAACCTCGTGATCCTGAGCTGGTGTCTGGCAGACTCTGCACCAGATCATTCCTTTTCATCATCTCTAAAACCTTCTTGGTCACCTTCAGAGCTCCATCTAGTTGATAGGTGTTCACCATCACATCCACTATGTCCTGCCTTTCTGCGTTCTCCAGCTTGGACACTTTGATGCTTTGGTAGCCTTCCAGGAGGTCTTGCTGTAGATACCATTTGAATTTCATAAATTCATCTCCTCCTAAATCCTCCAAAGTGTTGAAAAGATCCACTGCCGTCATCGTGGCTTCCTGCTGAAATCAGAAAGTTTTGTCAAACTGAGAGAAAATTGAAACACAAACCTTCAATTTACCAGGAAATGATTGTTAACCGGGAGCCCGTTGCACAAAACCAGGATAAGGGATTAATCTCTCTGTGGGTCTAACCTCCAGCTGTTCCCCGTGTTTTTAACTTCCTGTTCTAATGAGTTCTCC
>JABXJD010000328.1:102500-137500 GCA_013375575.1 Percina caprodes
GTTCCAGCCACAATATGTTAGTTTCTACAGATGCCTTAGTCAGAAAAGCCACCGAACCTTTGGACTCCCATTCAGGAGATTTTTATGTTTTTATTTCAAACATTGGCCTGATGAAACCCTTGCAAAGCCATCTGGAGAAACACCTGGAGATCCTCTAAGAGCCCAACGAGCCATTAACCAGCAGTAAGACAGACAGACTGGACTGAGATGCTGCGTTACAGCTCACCAGCCTCCCATACAAAGGAGGCTCATGTAGGCATCTGGATCCAGACGTGGTCCGGCACGCTAGGACCTGCAGTGCTGCATCATCACTGAGCTGCTGTGTTTTACATGTGGATGGCCTATTTCTCCAAAAGGCCCACATATGTAGAATAGAAGCAATATGGCTGTTACATATTTTCCTGTTTAATGTGGCCAGCTAGTGAGACATCTGGAAAAAAGTGAGGAACGAGTGGAAAAGACCGGCGAGTCATCAGGATCACATGGAGATGTAGGCTATTATCTGGCTATTGGAGGGATGCCCTGATCTAACTTCCTGTCCTATCATTCCCGATTCCCGTTAATATAACCCCCCACCGACCCTATCACACCCATGACGTCATAAGGGGAAGACTCCCAGACCCTATTCCAGTCTGTGATTATCATCAACATCCATCCCTTTCATTTTAGTCTCAATAATTCCTAATTTCTGCTTTTCTAACTCAAACATTAGGTATAATTTCCTATAAATTAGGTTTATTGACCATAAATTTCCAAATGTTGTTCCATTGTTTTTTTTCCAAAGTCTCTTATAATATATTCTATTATAAGAATTATAATAATTTTTATATATAATTTACTCTACATTTTCTATATGTATTCTTATTTTTTCAATAAGACGCTCATTGAAAAGTCTCTTTTTGTTGGGGGTTGTTGCTGTAATTCAGTTCATTTTGGTGGTCGGCGTGGCAACAGGACAGGAACCCTGTCTCATCACTCCTTTGTGTTGGGATCCATCTAGTGGTGGTTCTGGGTCCCAACACCAGGTACTGGTCTACATGGAGGCCTGTTCTGCTGCTGCAGTGGAGCAGGTCGTCATGGAGACGTGCTCGGACATGAGGAAGGCGGTCAGCTCTCAAATGTTCAGAGTTTAAATTAATACCCCGCACTCATCAATTATTGTTGTTGGACTCTTTCAGAGAGATGATACAACATTTAAATGTGGCTTTAAACAATAATGTCAACTTCCATCATAGAAAACTAAAGTTCTTGTTATTGTCAGACGTTCCTCGCTAGAAGAAGCTCTGCAGAACAACTAGAGATGAAAACAGGAAGAATGTCTTTAACATTTAATCACACCACACTCCTATCTGGAATTACATTTTAGATATTAATAATAGCATTCCTCCTGGTCAAAGGGATATTCTAACAGTCAGAATGGGAATTAAAGATATGCACAATAACATTCTTACTTGTAGAAATTGTTTTTCAAGATATCTCAAACTTTAATTAGTCAAAACTACATTTAAATCCTCAAATAGTACAAGTGGCTGTTTTAATATTTAGTAGCTAGACTGGATATTTATTGCAGATATCTGTATTTAATTCTTCCGAGTGAGAAAGAACTTTCTAGATATCTGCCATAGATTTTATTAGAATATGTCTCCATCCTGTTGTGTAGACCAGTTTTTATTAAAGAAAAGCAGTAATTATTATGGGATGTAATAGGCCTCACTATTGAAGCATCATGACACAATGAAATATTCAGCAATATGTTTTCTGTGGCTGCACATCAAATACTAATAAATGTGGATGTTTTCCTTCATATCATGCAAATTAATGTGTTGATGATGTCATCAGATACATATAATACAACCTGTTAACAATGAAGTGTAAATCAATCAACACAGGAAATAGAAATAAATCAATAAATGAAATAAGTGAGAGGAGAATGCTATTCAAAATACTATCTACGACCCCCACTCGACAGCACACCGGCTGAGACCCCTCCACCCAAATAGGGCCACAGAAGGTCATTGCTGCCTGTGGCTATCAGACTATATAACTCCTCCTCAAGCATTACACACTTAGAGGGTCAGAACTGGACTAATAACACACATGTCTACATCTGAATCTCAATATTCTTGGACAATTATGTGCAATAATTCCTCAGTTACATGTGCGATATCTATTTATTCACTGATGCCACTCATGTTCACGCTGTACTTTATGTTCATACTGTACTCTATATTTACACTATACTTCAGTAGCATTTAGCAACAGAATCTTTCCAACCATGGCCGTATCTACCATTAAAGGACAAGGAGGTCTGGATCTCCTCTGTGTTGCCCTCACCCCCCCACCTCAAAAAAAAGAGATGAAACTGCCTAAGTAAAACTTGTACAACACCAAGAAACAACTTGTTCTTCTGTCTGATCATCTTGTGTGGGTGGGGGGGGGGTGGGGCTGAGTAGGCGGTGAAGTGGATTTTGCCGTCGTAACTATCCAGTCTATGACCATCACCATTGTTTTTGGGTATAGTGTCAACAAACAGCTTTTCTTTCTAGTGACTACAGCAGGTACTTAACAGACAAATTAGTGTATATAACTAGTAGAATTTTACTTTTCAATGCTATTTATCTCCAGACATCTGACAAAAAGCTCCCTCGCTGTCACGCTGCATATAAACAGTGCAGTGGCCATTGATGCCATCCAATATTAATGTAATGTTAGTTAGTTTCACTTGGATGCATGTTAATGTTACCTTATATGGTGAGCTAGCTGGTTAATTGTATGATTAATATGGTTATCTTAACATTATGAGAGTATTAACAGTAACCTCTAATGTAACCATACGCTGGTACTATATAAATAGATCAACTGAGTTGTGTTTAATTTCTTCACTGAGACAATCTGAAATGAAGAGACTACTTCAGACAAAGCTTTCTCTTGGGAAGGGACGAGATGAACAAGATCATGATGAGACCCACAGAAAAAGGAAGGCTGTATTCTCACAAAGTATAAAGTATTCTGATTCTGATTAGTTTACTATGACAGGAGAGATGATCAGAGGGGCAGAGTTTTTACCACCATCATTATTACTAGTATGGAAGAATGGGAAGAGTTTCTCAGTGAAGGAGGAGCCAGTAAAGGCAAACACCCCCACCTTCTGAGGAGGAGACTTCAGAGAGAGAAGGACTTGAGGGACAACAAGAGCTTTGTACTCATTTCCATTTCTCAACCATATCGTCCAGTAACCATCCTCAGTGCTCAGTGTGATGTCTTCCTTCCTGTTGATCGACTCTCTGGCCACTCCTAAAGTCCATTTAGTCTTTCTTTTAACTTGGACCTCAAAGCAAAATCAGCCTGAAGAGAAACTCTGTTTTCCTAAAACACTAGTACGATTAGAAAACCTCTTTTTGGAATTGTCTCCCATACATCAGTATGATTCACTTGTTCCCATCATCAGACAGGATGAGTTCAGGATGTGCTGTCCGAGGATTCTTCAGTTGGATTGGTTGTCGTGGTTACCCTTCCTCTTAACTTTCCTCACATACATACACATGTTCAGATACACACATCTCTGCTCTGCACACACATTTCCCTTCCTGCTCTGGGCATGTCCTAACATATCCCTCTCACTTCCCTTATTCTCTACACACACACATTTCATCACATGCTTATTCATAATCACATTTAAAATCATAACCTCCTTCATTCTGTCTTCTGGTTATAATCATATTTTAGTTGATTACATTATAATTGTTCCACCAAATACATCACATTCTTTACTTCTACTTAGAGAAATAGCAGTTAAAATCCCTCCAATTCAAAATCAATAAAAAAGTGTATAAAAACAGCTTGGCTCTGAAACATGTTCACAACGAGGCAGTGTGAATGCGCAGGTGATATTTAAGGTGACCACTCTGAGAAAAGGTTTTCCCACATTGATCACACATGTACAGCTTCTCTCCAGTGTGAATGCGCTGGTGAGTTTTAAGGCTACTACTCCAAGAAAAGGTTTTCCCACATTGTTCACAGCTGTACGGCTTCTCTCCAGTGTGAAAGCGTTGATGTCTTTTAAAGTCACCACGCTCAGAAAAAGTTTTCCCACATTGATCACAGCTGTATGGTTTCTCTCCAGTGTGAATGCGCTGGTGAGTATTAAGGCTACCGCTCTCAGAAAAGGTTTTCCCACATTGATCACACAAGTACGGCTTCTCTCCAGTGTGAATGCGTTGATGTTTTTTTAAGTTACCCTGTTGTGTGAAAGCTGCCCCACATCGATCACAGATGTACAGCTTCTCTCCAGTGTGAACTCTCTGATGAATCTTTAAATGATCTGATCTTGTGAAGGTTTTGTCACAGTGCTGACAGCGGTGATGTTTGACTCCTCTTCCTCTCCGTTTCTAGACAGAAAAACAGAGAGTGAGTTAGTGAGGTGCCGCTGTAGAGATCTATCTTAAACTAGAAACTATGTCACCATTTAGAGCATGTCTGAGGAACATAGTTTGACTGATGCATTACCTTTCTTAATTATCTGCCAACATCCCCATTATGGAGTTGCGTTATGGGAAATGTAACATCCAGTGTATGTTAGCTTGTGATAAATAAACTACTTTTGGTCAATTCATGTGTGGCCTCCCTTTTTATTGCCAGCTTTTAGCCAGGCGGTAACACATGGGGGGTCATCAGGATTTATAGTGCTGGGAAAGTTGTAAATGTAACATTTTCCCAGTTTTTTACATTGCACTTGTATCTGTAGGGGTTATCGTGTTGTCTTTATGTTGCTGGACTAGGTCTACTGCAGTAAAGTCATTTGGAACCATTGTCCCTGATAGACATTAGCAATGAGGGGCACCAGTTGACCTTTGACCTTTTGTTTTAGCTTGTTGTTGTTGCTAAATCAACCTTGTATCTCCAGCAGTATTGGGCAGTAACGATACTAGTTTAACTACTTCTCAGTAGCGTCACTGGTTTCTGAATCAAACAGCTTTTCAGAGGTTTTACCTCTTTTACTGATCAAGTAATGTGGTATTGTCCACACAAGCTACATTTCCTCAAGCATTTCTGAAGCTCAGCAGAGCTTTCTGTTGAGCTCTGAAATAAAACTGCTGAGGATCACTGATGCCACTGACAAACACCGGCGCATATGTCCTGATCATGGAGGTTTAAAGAATAACTTTGATGTATGTAAAGGTTCTGAGTCATCCAGGATATAGTATCCAAGAAGGGTTCAAATCAAGGGCAACTGGACTTGGTTAAAGGTCGTTGAAGACATTTCGTCTAGCACAAAAACGAGATCAAGGGTAGAAGCGGCCAAAATGGGTTTCCTCAGGAGGGGGGGCTGGCGTCTCCCTTAGAGATCGGGTGAGAAACTCAGTCATCCGAGAGGAGCTCGGAGTAGAGCTGCTGCTCCTTTGCGTTGAAAGGAGCCAGTTGAGGTGGTTCGGGCATCTGGTGAGGATGCCTCCTGGGGGCCTCCTTAGCGAGGTGTTTCAGGCACGTCCAGCTGGAGAGTGATGGAGTGCTGCACCTCCATAGTCACCGGACCTGAACCCAATCCAGATGGTTTGAGGTGAGCTGGACCGCAGAGTGAAGGCAAAAGTGCCAACAAGTGCTGAGCATTCTGGGAACTCCTTCAAGACTGTTGGGAAACCATTTCAGGTGACGACCTCTTGAAGCTCATCAAGAGAATGCCAAGAGTGTGCAAAGCTGTAATCAGAGGAAAGGGGGCGGGGGACTAGAATAGTTTCATGAAGAAACTAGAATATAAGACATGGTTTCAGTTATTTCAGACATTTTGTTAAGTACCTAATTCCACGTGTGTTCATTCATAGTTTTGATGCCTTCAGTGATAATCTACAATGGAAATAGTCATGAACATAAAGGAAACACATTGAATGAGAAGGTGTGTCCAAAATGTTTGGCCTGTACTAAAAAAAAAAAAAAAATCCCCTTCTCACCCCTTGTGGGGTGGTATGTGTCATCCTCCAGCTCGGGTCCTCTACCAGAGGCCTGAGAGTTTGAGGGTTCAGTATCTTAGCTGTTCCTAGGACTGCCCTCTTCTGGACAGAGACCTCTGATGTTTTTCCTGAAATCTGCTGTAGCCACTCTCCCAGTTTGGGGGTCCCAGACCACCCCCCAGTGCTCCGATTACCACCGGCACCACTGTTGCTCTTACTTTCCACATCTTTTCTAGCTCCTCTTTCAGCCCTTGGTATTTCTCAAGCTTCTCGTGTTCCTTCTTCTTGATGTTGCTGTCGCTTGGTATCGCCACATCTATCACTACTGCCTTCTTCTGCTGTTTGTCCATCAACACAATGTCTGGTTGGTTAGCCATCACCAGTTTGTCAGTCTGGATCTTGAAATCCCACAGGATCTTAGCTCGGTCGTTCTCGACTACCTCTACAGCACCTGGTTACTGGCTCCGCCTATTATTCCACTTAGCATTATTCATCATTCTCATTCTCATATCTCACTTATTATTTATTATTCACTATTTACTCATCATTCCCATTCTCACATCTCTTTTATTTGTTATTTATTCATCATCCTATTTCCTATTTCAGAACTGTCCATAATGTTCATACTGTTCATATAATAACATACTATTTATCCCAGTTTCCTTGCACTATGCTCCATATTTAAATTTTTGTTCTGTTTATAGTATGTATATATTGTGTATATATTAGTGTGTATATTTTTGTTTTGGTTGTTTTGTATGTAAGCACATTGTGAGCAACGATGCTCCAAAAAAAAATTCCTCGTATGTGTCCTCATACCTGGCAATAAAGCTGATTCTGATTCTGATTCTTAGGAGGTGTCTTCCATTTTGACCTTGGGACTTCCAGCCCATACTCGTGGCAGATGTTCCTGTACACTATGACAGCTACCTGGTTATGGCGTTCCATGTACGCTCTTCCTGCCTGCATCTTACACCCTGCTGTTATGTGCTGTACTGTCTCAGGGGCCTCCTTGCACAGTCTGCACCTGGGGTCCTGCCTGGTGTGGTAGACCCCAGCCTCTATTGATCTTGTACTGAGTGCCTGCTCTTGTGCTGCCATGATTAGAGCCTCTGTGCTGTCCTTTAGCCTTTTCCAGCCACTGGTAGGATTTCTTGATATCAGCCACTTCTTCTATTTGTCTGTGGTACACGCCGTGCAGCGGCTTGTCCTCCATGATGGTTCTTCATCTTCCTTGTCCTCACCTTCGGGTTTCTGCTGCCTGAGGTATTCACTAAGCCCTTCATCTTTGGGGGCCATCTTTCCGATGTACTCCTGGATCTTCGTTGTTTCATCCTGGATAGTGGTCTTGACACTCACTAGCCCTCGGCCTCCCTCGCTACGCTTGGTGTACAGTCTCAGGGTGCTGGATTTGGGGTGAAACCCTCCATGCATTGTGAGGAGCTTTCTGGTCTTGATGTCAGTAGCCTCTATCTCCTCCTTTGGCCAGTTTATTATACCAGCGGGGTATCTGATGACTGGCAGGGCGGATGTGTTGATGGCTCGGATCTTTATATATATATATATATATATATGCACACACACACACACACACACACATATATATACATACATATATATATATATATATATATACACTCACCGGCCACTTTATTAGGTACACCTGTCCAACTGCTCGTTAACACTTAATTTCTAAGCAGCCAATCACATGGCGGCAACTCAGTGCATTTAGGCATGTAGACATGGTCAAGAGAATCTCCTGCAGTTCAAACCGAGCATCAGTATGGGGAAGAAAGGTGATTTGAGTGACTTTGAACGTGGCATGATTGTTGGTGCCAGAAGGGCTGGTCTGAGTATTTCAGAAACTGCTAATCTACTGGGATTTTCACGCACAACCATCTCTAGGGTTTACAGAGAATGGTCCGAAAAGAAAAAACATCCAGTGAGCGGCAGTTCTGTGGGCGGAAATGCCTTGTTGATGCCAGAGGTCAGAGGAGAATGGCCAGACTGGTTCGAGCTGATAGAAGGGCAACAGTGACTCAAATAACCACCCGTTACAACCAAGGTGGGCAGAAGAGCATCTCTGAACGCACAGTACGTCGAACTTTGAGGCAGATGGGCTACAGCAGCAGAAGACCACATCGGGTGCCACTCCTTTCAGCTAAGAACAGGAAACTGAGACTACAATTTGCACAAGCTCATCGAAATTGGACAATAGAAGATTGGAAAAACGTTGCCTGGTCTGATGAGTCTCGATTTCTGCTGCGACAGTCGGATGGTAGGGTCAGAATTTGGCGTCTACAACATGAAAGCATGGATCCATCCTGCCTTGTATCAACGGTTCAGGCTGGTGGTGGTGGTGTCATGGTGTGGGGAATATTCTTTTGGCACTCTTTGGGCCCCTTGGTACCAATTGAGCATCGTTGCAACGCCACAGCCTACCTGAGTATTGTTGCTGACCATGTCCATCCCTTTATGACCATAATGTACCCAACTTCTGATGGCTACTTTCAGCAGGATAATGCGCCATGTCATAAAGCTGGAATCATCACAGACTGGTTTCTTGAACATGACAATGAGTTCGCTGTACTCAAATGGCCTCCACAGTCACCAGATCTCAATCCAATAGAGCATCTTTGGGATGTGGTGGAACGGGAGATTCGCATCATGGATGTGCAGCCGACAAATCTGCGGCAACTGTGTGATGCCATCATGTCAATATGGACCAAACTCCCTGAGGAATGCTTCCAGCACCTTGTTGAATCTATGCCACGAAGAATTGAGGCAGTTCTGAAGGCAAAAGGGGGTCCAACCCGTTACTAGCATGGGGTACCTAATAAAGTGGCCGGTGAGTGTATATATATATGTATGTGTGTGTGTGTCTTTATCTACTTATCTCTAAATAGTCGAAGGTGGTAGAAATGTACATTAGGATGAACTTGAATGCTCATTATATGAAAGGCCCTGAGGAGATTATCCACTCTGATTCCACCCCCCGGCCTTTATTTGCCCGTGTTGCCCCCCCGGCCTTTATTTGCCCGTGTTGCCCCCCCGGCCACTATCAGAGGGGGAGTTTAATGACTACCGGTTTTTCTTTGAGGAATTACGGTATAATATATAAATCCTAAAAGACATTTGTGAAACCCTCTTTGTGCGTTCATTAATATTGAGATTAGATTTCTGGGAGTCTTCAGTCTGGAGGAACCTCTTTCCTTCACTCACCTCCTCCTTCTTCCTCTTGCTCCCTCGCTCCTCTGAGTCTCCCGAGGCCTCCCTGACACCTTTCCTCTTTCCCTCCTCCTCCTCCTCCTCCTCCTCCTCGTGTTTCTGCAGGTACTCGGTGATCAGGTCCAGGTCCAGGTGGTCTTGCGGCTCCCATGTGTTCTCCTCACTGGAAAGGTGAGTGCAGACAGAAGAACATCTCACACTTTGTTTTTAGACAATCCATTCTCCCTCTAATTCATCATTCCTATTAGTCCTTTTTTCTATTTCTAAGGTTATTTATTTGCAATATGTAAATATATTATGTATATCAGGACCAAGACCACCAAGTATTAATATTATAGACTCATACTTACTCTGAGAACCCCTTCCATTTCAGCAGAAACTCTACTCTTCCCTTCACCACTCTGTGGTCCAACACCTTCTCCACCACATACTCCTCCTCCTCCTCCTCCTCCTCCTCCTCCTCCTCCTCCTCCTCCTCCTCCTCCTCCTTCACTGTTACAGGCTCCTCCTCCTCCTTCACTGCTGCTGCAGGCTCCTCCTCTTCCTCCTCCTCCTCCTCGTCCTCCTCTTCCTCCTTTGCCGTTGCAGGTTTCTCCTCCTCCTCTTCTACCATCACTGTTGTAGGTTGCTCCTCCTCCTCTTCCTCTTTCATTGCTGCTGCAGGCTGCTCCTCCTCCTCTTCCTCCTTCACTGTTGCAGGCTGCTCCTCCTCCTCCTCCTCCTCCTTTCCTGCTCTGGTGGCCAGCTTGCCGTCTGCTGAGGACTCCTTTGGTAGACCCAAGGGGGAAACATGCAGAGATAATGATACAAGGGTTAGAAGAAGTAATGGGAGGTATGAGTGAATTCTAGCTGACCATGTTTTACTAGATTCAGATCTTCTGTTTGAATGGAGACAATGCGAGGGCTGATGAGGGGACCAATCCAGAGGACTTCAGAGTGTCAAGTATCTCCTGCATTCAGACTGAAAGAACTACTAAAATGGAAGCCACCAAAGTTATTAACGGAGCTCCACGCTACTTGCACAGTAGCCTGGATCAACGCCAGTTCATTTAGCAGAACATCACCAGATGTTCCTCGCCTTGCACAACTCACTTTGTTTCAGGAAACAACAACAAACTTTGAGCTAGCGAGCTCCACGCTGAAAATGGAAAGTTTAGAAAAAGGTTTTGATGGTGCAACAAGGCCGGCCTGGTTGGTTCTTTAAGGGAATAACTGGAAAGATTCCCAAAGACTAAGGTGTGTCTCAAATCGTGCACTTCTGTACTAAATACTAACTATTTGAGTATATAGTGCGGTCAAATGGAGTGCACTTATAGCACCCGGATGGTGCACTCAAAATGGCCAGAAAGTTGAGTGTGGATCGATGGACACTTTCCACAGTCAACGGTCACCTTGGCAACGTAGCGGAAGGGGCGGAGCTAACAACCGTTACCGATGGAGCGATACTAATGTAAGTTGAACGTATACTTATAACATATATGCCACCTGTATATGTATATTTGGTTAATTTTACAGTCGGTAATGATTTTTGTACCACGGATTTTAACCTTTATTGGTACCGTAATTTGACGTGCTAGCAAGCTAACCTTAGCTAGCTAACAGCGGCAGTTTAACCAGATTGGCAAATAAATTCTAAGCTAACGTTACATGTGTTGTAGTATATTGTTGTTTGTGTTAAACTATCTTCCTGCTGTAGAAGATTTTAGTGTTAAGTGTGTGATCTTAACAAGTTGTTACATATTCCGATCGATCAGCTGATTGCCGGTAACGTTAACAGTAGCGTAATGTTAAAACGTCTCCGCTGTCACTGCCTCCACCTGATGTAGATCCTGTATAACCCGTCTCTTCAGGGACAAACGAGGAATAGAGGTCCGTCATTTAGGGGCGACGATGGCCATCAGACCGTAGAAGGATCCCCTGGAGACTCTGAAGTCCCCCCTCATGTCCCTATCCCCATCAGACTAGCTACGGCCTGTGGGGGGGGGGGGGCTATAGACCACCATCATGTCCCTATCCCCATCAGACTAGCTACGACCTGGGGGGGCTATAGACCACCATCATGTCCCTATCCCCATCAGACTAGCTACGACCTGGGGGGGCTATAGACCACCATCATGTCCCTATCCCCATCAGACTAGCTACAACTTGGGGGGGCTATAGACCACCATCATGTCCCTATCCCCATCAGACTAGCTACGGCCTGGGGGCTATAGACCACCATCATGTCCCTATCCCCATCAGACTAGCTACAACCTGGGGGGGCTATAGACCACCATCATGTCCCTATCCCCATCAGTCTAGCTACGACCTGGGGGGGCTATAGACCACCATCATGTCCCTATCCCCATCAGACTAGCTACGGCCTGGGGGGGCTATAGACCACCATCATGTCCCTATCCCCATCAGACTAGCTACGGCCTGGGGGCTATAGACCACCATCATGTCCCTATCCCCATCAGACTAGCTACGACCTGGGGGGGCTATAGACCACCATCATGTCCCTATCCCCATCAGACTAGCTACGGCCTGGGGGCTATAGACCACCATCATGTCCCTATCCCCATCAGACTAGCTACGGCCTGGGGGCTATAGACCACCATCATGTCCCTATCCCCATCAGACTAGCTACGGCCTGGGGGGGGCTATAGACCACCATCATGTCCCTATCCCCATCAGACTAGCTACGACCTGGGGGGGCTATAGACCACCATCATGTCCCTATCCCCATCAGACTAGCTACGGCCTGGGGGCTATAGACCACCATCATGTCCCTATCCCCATCAGACTAGCTACGGCCTGGGGGCTATAGACCACCATCATGTCCCTATCCCCATCAGACTAGCTACGACCTGGGGGCTATAGACCACCATCATGTCCCTATCCCCATCAGACTAGCTACGGCCTGGGGGGGGAGGGCTATAGACCACCATCATGTCCCTATCCCCATCAGACTAGCTACAACCTGGGGGGGCTATAGACCACCATCATGTCCCTATCCCCATCAGACTAGCTACGACCTGGGGGGGCTATAGACCACCATCATGTCCCTATCCCCATCAGACTAGCTACGGCCTGGGGGCTATAGACCACCATCATGTCCCTATCCCCATCAGACTAGCTACGGCCTGGGGGCTATAGACCACCATCATGTCCCTATCCCCATCAGACTAGCTACGGCCTGGGGGCTATAGACCACCATCATGTCCCTATCCCCATCAGACTAGCTACGGCCTGGGGGCTATAGACCACCATCATGTCCCTATCCCCATCAGACTAGCTACGGCCTGGGGGGGCTATAGACCACCATCATGTCCCTATCCCCATCAGACTAGCTACGGCCTGGGGGGAGCCTGCAGAACTACAAGCACATTTTTAAATAAAACTATATTAAAAGTATTTAACTTTGTTATCTCTTGTATTACACGTTGCACGACTGCTGCAAGCATATAATGAATATAGAGGAATGGGCTCTATTACATGGTAATGTAAGTATGGGATGGTAAGGGCGGTTACCTCTGCTCTCACTATTATATCGTCATGTATGAAGACCATTTACAACAAAGATACAACTTAGAATAAAAGATGTAATGATGTTTTGTCTTCTAGGTAAGTTGTAAGGGTAATGTCTTATCTAAGGGACACAAGGATGTCCTCATGAAACCGTTGAGTTTATATTAATATATTAACGTTACTTATTTTTAGAGCAGAAACATAAGTGTTTATATAAAATAGTGGTCTGCAAAGAATAGGTATAATTAATGGATTGAAAAGAGAGAGTGCAGTAACCAGAACGAATATTACGATACTGTTGTGTGGACTGTTTTCAGCTAATGGGGGCATCATCCTGGCGTGACACGGAGCAAATAAAAACAAAATCACATTTATTTATGTTAAAGTATCAAAAACAAGGAATTATTCACGAAAAACTGTTGCTGTAGCTCAGCTAGCTCCGTGTAGCTCAGCTAGCTCCGTGTAGCTCAGCTAGCTCCGTGTAGCTGTAGCTTAGCTAGCTCCGTGTAGCTCAGCTAGCTCCGTGTAGCTCAGCTAGCTCCGTGTAGCTGCAGCTCAGCTAGCTCCGTGTAGCTCAGCTAGCTCCGTGTAGCTGTAGCTTAGCTAGCTCCGTGTAGCTGTAGCTCAGCTAGCTCCGTGTAGCTGTAGCTCAGCTAGCTCCGTGTAGCTGTAGCTTAGCTAGCTCCGTGTAGCTGTAGCTCAGCTAGCTCCGTGTAGCTGTAGCTCAGCTAGCTCCGTGTAGCTGTAGCAGCTAGCTCCGTGTAGCTGTAGCTCAGCTAGCTCCGTGTATTTGTGGGCTAACGTTAGCTTCATGTAATGTAGAATAAGCTGGAGGTTAGCTCCCTAAACTTTCCAAGTAGCTTGCCTGAGACATGGGACCGTGATTAATATGTTATTAGACCTGAAAGGAAGAGGGCGACTTGCTGAAGTTCAGCGTCCATCCTGCTGTTGAACGTGTAAATATGACCAGCTGGAACGTTACTCACCACCGGAGACTCTGCGGTGCGTTCAGGTACACAATCAGACGCAGGGCAGCAGAAACGCTCAAGTTGTGTTCCTATTGTGAGTCCAAAGCGAGCAAAACTCTGTACGGACGATTTATATCTCCATAGCAACAACAGCAACCCGTCCAGCATGAGAAGAGGAGTGTGATTCACGTATTTACGTTTCTACTGACGGCGATGGTATGTCCCGCCTTATCCTTACTTACTCTGCTCTGATTGGCTTACCATTGCATTCTGCACACACACACACACACACACACACACACACACACACACACACACACACACACACACACTTGTACAAAACCGACATTCCAACATTAATATTCTTCCATAGTGTAACCAGGTTCTGATCAGCCTCCAACATTACCTGTAAAAAAATAACACCTCAAGGTGGATCACTACTTAAATACTTTCAGCGATGTCCTGGTTCAGGTTCAGGACACTTAAACTTATTAAATCAAAGACGGTCAAGCAAGAAAACGAGACTCAGACGGCAATGAGCAGTTTAGACTATTGCAATAGCGAAGAACACACGAGAGCAACCTCTCTCCAGCATTGCTCTTGGGAAACTTCGAATGTTTCTCTGCAAGAGAGTCGTATTTATTCAAAACACACACACACAGATTCACACTTGTTGATACATAGGAATGCTTTGTTTTGTCTATTCTAGGGGAACCAGGGCCAAGTGCAGGCGCCTGGAGGACATGTACCTTGAGTGACCTCGAAACTAAGCCTGTGATATACTGCAGTGAGGCATTTACTATCTCTGCGAAATAGCTGCAACTAGATACAAACAGTTTGTTAAATGTGCATATAATAAGCATAAAAGTTATACTACTTTAAGACACGACTACAAAGAAATAGAACAAATAAAAGACTTACTAAAATTGAATTCTCTATCAGAAGAAACGCAGCAGAAACGTTCAAGTTGTGTTCCTATTGTGAGTCCAAAGCTAGCAAAACTCTGTACGGACGATTTATATCTCCATAGCAACAACAGCAACCCGTCCAGCATGAGAAGAGGAGTGTGCTCCACGTATTTACGTTTCTACTGACGGCGGACCGGATGTCCCGCCCTATCCTGCCTTACTCTGCTCTGATTGGCTTACCATTGCATTCGAAGGCAACGTGTTACACACACACACACACACATACACACACACACACACACACACTTGTACAAAACTGACATTCCAACATTAATATTCTTCCATCCATCAGCCTCCAACATTACCTGTAAAAAAATAACACCTCAAGGTGGATCACTACTTAAATACTTTCAGCGATGTCCTGGTTCAGGGATAAAGATAAGATAGAAATCAAATGCACTGACACTCAATAACTAATTAGTCTTTGGCTGTAGATGATTATTGACTTCACGCAGAGAAATGAAAACACAACCGCACTGGAACTCTTTTATTTTATATTTTATTATTATTTCAAATGTCCAACAATGACTGTAACACTCCCATCTACTAACCCAACATGTCAGGTAATAACAACATATGTTCTGGCCAGTAAAAACCTCCATGTTTAAGTGTTGCTGCAGCAACAGTCCCTTCAGTCTAGTCGTTTACACCCAGAACCTGTTCAGCTCAGACACGATCCTCCAACTCCACGGGAGGGAGAGACCTCATCCATGAGATACTCAGGCCTGAAGTTCAGAGTCCAGCCCGCTGTCCACCACACTCTCTCTCCCGCTGTCCACCACGCTCTCTCTCCCGCTGTCCACCACGCTCTCTCTCCCGCTGTCCACCAAGCTCTCTCTCCCACTGTCCACCACGCTCTCTCCCGCTGTCCACCACGCTCTCTCCCGCTGTCCACCACGCTCTCTCTCCCCTGTCCACCACGCTCTCTCTCCCGCTGTCCACCACGCTCTCTCCCACTGTCCACCACGCTCTCTCCCGCTGTCCACCACGCTCTCTCCGCTGTCCACCACTCTCTCTCCCCTGTCCACCACTCTCTCTCCCGCTGTCCACCACGCTCTCTCTCCCACTGTCCACCACGCTCTCTCTCCCGCTCCACCACGCTCTCTCTCCGCTGTCCACCACGCTCTCTCTCCCGCTGTCCACCACGCTCTCTCTCCCCCTGTCCACCACTCTCTCTCTCCGCTGTCCACCACGCTCTCTCTCCCGCTGTCCACCACTCTCTCTCTCCGCTGTCCACCACTCTCTCTCCCGCTGTCCACCACGCTCTCTCTCCCGCTGTCCACCACGCTCTCTCTCCGCTGTCCACCACGCTCTCTCCGCTGTCCACCACGCTCTCTCCCGCTGTCCACCACGCCCTCTCTCCCGCTGTCCACCACGCTCTCTCCCGCTGTCCACCACGCTCTCTCTCTCGCTGTCCACCACGCTCTCTCTCCAGCTGTCCACCACGCTCTCTCTCCCGCTGTCCACCACTCTCTCTCCCGCTGTCCACCACGCTCTCTCTCCGCTGTCCACCACTCTCTCTCTCCGCTGTCCACCACTCTCTCTCTCCGCTGTCCACCACGCTCTCTCCCGCTGTCCACCACGCTCTCTCTCCCGCTGTCCACCACGCTCTCTCTCCCGCTGTCCACCACTCTCTCTCTAAATGATAATAAATGGAATAAAGTGTAAATCAGTCACCACAGGAAACAGATTCTGTAGAAAATAAGCTGTAAAATATATGAATGTACATTTGTTCCCTTGATTGAAAATAAATCAATACCTGAAATGAGATCAGTGATTAGTTTACTCTGACAGGAGAGATGATCAGAGGGGCAGAGTTTTCTTCATCATCATTCAGACAGGGACAGAAGAATGGGAAGAGTTTCTCAGTGAAGGAGCAGCCAGTAAAGGAGTAGATAAGAGCTGCAGCATCTACGTCATAAAAGGAGACCAGACCCTCCTGATTATCCACAAACACCCCCACCTTCTGAGGAGGAGACTTCAGAGAGAGAAGGACTCGAGGGTCAGCACACGCTTCGTACTCATTTCCATTTCTCAACCATATCGTCCAGTAACCATTCTGAGGGCCCAGTGTGATGTCTTCCTTCCTGCTGATCGACTCTCTGGCCACTCCTAAAGTCCATTTAGTCTTTCCTTTAACTTGAACCTCAAAGTAAAATCTGCCTGAAGAGAAACTCTGTTTTCCTAAAACACAAACACAATCAGAAAATCTCTCTGGGTTGTCTGGGAGATTCTTCATCACATCACCAGTATTCACTTGTTTCCCATCATCAGACAGGATGAGCCAGGGATTAGCTGTATCAGGATCAAGAGTCACATCCACTGCATACTGCTGGACCCTCTTCAGCTCGGCTTCAAGCAGCTTCTTCATCTCTTTACTGAGTGTCTCCTCCAGCTGAACCACAGCTTTCACCACAGTCCCCTCATATGATGATGGACGGACGCTGACCTCTGTCCAGTCCTTGGTGGGTGGAGCTTGTTGGATGTTTAGGGACTGGACCCTCTGGAGAAGACGGAGGTGGTCTTCAGAGCGTGAGAGCTGCTCCACCTCAGTGCTTCTCTTCATCAGCTCAGAGATTTCCTGTTCCAGCTCTGTGATGAAAGCTTCGGCCTGTTTTTCTGTTGTTTTCTGCTTCTCTTTGATGGTGTTGATGAGCTCATTCAGGCCTCTCTCAACAGACTCCTTCAGAGAAGTGAAGACCTGAACACCTTCTGCTATCTGTCTGTCTGCATCTTCCTCACTGAGGTCGACTGAGTGTTTGATCTCCTGAATCTTCAGTCGTCTCTTCTGGATCATCTGCTGGATTTCAGCTCCAGTGTTCTTCTGTTTGGATTTTTGTTGAGACTGTCTGAACTGAGCAACCATCTCAGAGATAAAGGTGTTGACCCTCAAATCAGGTCTTCTGGTAAAACGCTCCTTACACAGGGGACACAGGTACTGGTCATTAGTATTCCAGTGTTCAGTGATGCAGTTCTTGCAGAAGTTGTGACCACATGGTATGGTGACAGGATCAGTGAACACATCCAGACAGATGGAGCACAGAAACTGATCTTCAGACTGCAGATAGTTTGCAGCAGCCATATCTACACACAGTGGGAATAGAAAAAAAAACATATTCAGTATTCATGACAGGGTATACTAATGCCTAGTTGTCAAAACAAACATGTCCAACAATGTTAACTTAGCATTAAAAGTGTCATAATTTACCAAATGAGACTTAAAGCTATACTGCGTAGTTCCCACCGTCCCCATGAGGAATTCTAAGTAATGACAACAATTCAGCACATAAATGTTGTCGGTTGACACCATGATGAGAAATAGAGAGACTTTTGTAGAGCTGAGAGTCTTAAAGTGCCCATATTATGAAAAAATCAAATACACTTCCTGGGATTTGGGGGGTTATTTTGTGTCTCTGGTGCTTCTACACGCATACAGACTTGGAAAAAACACCCTCCATGGTGTTTTGAGTGAGATCCGGTTTCTGAATGTCCTCTGCCTTCAGTCTCCGGGTGAGCTGTTCAGAATCGGCAGGGCCGTCGCCCTCGGCCCAAACATTTGGTGTGTGCTAACCACTTTAGCTAACACCACATCAGCTGTTTCTCCAGCTTTGGTCAGTACAAGGCAGAATTAGCCGAGACTTCTTCTAACGAGGACACACGTCCAACTTAGCGAGGAATACCTGCAGACGAGGGACGTGGAAATAGTTCTAAACAGTTTTTTATGTAGATTAGGGTGAACTCATGTGTGTTGTAGCTGTGTTTTGCCTTTGAGAACATGAACAGCATTAGCTTCTAGCTAGTAGCGCTGCACAGTACTAGTTACTGAGCATGTGCAGCTCCCAACAGAGATGGGATAGAATGAGATGTCTCACTCTGGAGATAAAACTAGTGAGATGTCTCACTCTGGAGATAAAACTATTGAGATGTCTCACTCTGGAGATAAAACTAGTGAGATGTCTCACTCTGGAGATAAAACTAGTGAGATGTCTCACTCTGGAGATAAAACTATTGAGATGTCTCACTCTGGAGATAAAACTAGAGAGATGTCTCACTCTGGAGATAAAACTAGTGAGATGTCTCACTCTGGAGATAAAACTAGAGAGATGTCTCACTCTGGAGATAAAACTAGAGAGATGTCTCACTCTGGAGATAAAACTAGAGAGATGTCTCACTCTGGAGATAAAACTAGTGAGATGTCACAACATCAAACTACATCAACATAAACAGAATTTCCTCAATCCATATCCTGTTTACATTAAAATATAGAAAGATGTAAAAGTTGATATATCGCCCAGCCCTCGATGTTAAAGGGGTAGAAATGGAAACGAAATGTTGAAGCAGCATGCTGATGAATGAAAAGCACACATGAAGAGCTGAAGTCGTCATATATTCTGTTAGCTTCTGTTCAACCAGCTGTTAGTTCCTGAAATAAAGGCTGTCTTGTTGTTTTAGCCTCGCTAGCAGCACCACACCAAACACTACTATAATGGACCAGGAAGATGACATCATCATCAAACTACAACTTTAAGATTAACACGTGTGATTGGAGTGAGTGGAGCCCCCCCCCCCCGTAAGCTTGTCTAATGAAGAGACAGAGTCATTATCTGAGAGGCCTGAGGGCTCAGTGGCAGGAGCATCTGATCTGGACTGGGACAACCCTCCGTTTGCCAGCTGGCATTTTGCCAGATTCTTGACTGAAGTTATTTATGTGGCAGTCCCGCCCAACCAAAACACCACAAACTGTCCCAGCCTATCACACCTCAGCTCCACCCAAGCCCCGCCCTCTTTGCCCATATTAGGATTACCCGGCTCCAGTAACTGACGGAGACAAACTGCAGGTTTCAACTTGTCCCTTCAGAAACCTCTGGATGTGGTTTTCCTCAGTCTATAGTTCAGGATTAAATAACCCTAATATTAATAAGGATCTTTTATCTTGTTGTTGAGGACGTGTGTCCACAAATCAAAACCAAGACAGATTTACACTTTTGATGGGATGAAGTTTGTGACACACACCTGCCAATCAAAGCAGCTCTCGTTGGGACACACACCTGCCAATCAAAGCAGCTCTCGTTGGGACACTCCCTCATATCTCAGCAGTGAAGTCAGCGGAGATTAAAATCTAACTTGTTTCCTGGTGCTGATTAAATCGGACTCAACTGAACATAAAAAGGCTCATTTTGGCCAAAACGTCCCACATCATAGAATAATTACTGAGTTACTTCAGATCTTACAATAGTGCTGAAAGAATGAATCACTGCTCTCATCTTAAAGTATATCACGTAGCCCCAAAATCTCCCCAATGATGGGCGAGTTCCTCCATCAAAGGTGTGTGATGTTACCTGTCAGGCTGCTCCGCTGTTAAAGTCCCGTTCAGATGAGGTCAAAGAGACGTCGTCCCTTCATCAGCAGACACTGACAGATGCTGCTGCTGTCTGTGTTCATCTGACTGACATCGTCACATCGGCACACCTTTATATCCAGAAAGGTCATGTGACCTGAGAACAGGACCCGGTCGGACCTGTAGGGCTGCCAGTCAGCGCTCTGATTGGGCAGTTTTCAGGTTAATGATGTAATGAGGGAGGAACAGTCTGAACTCATAACAACATGTAGAAAGAGTTTGTCTCCAAGGAAACTGTTAAACAACAAAACAACCACCAGATGGGAAAAGGATACTTTACAATAACTATGAATGCACCATGAGGCTGGCGAGGCGAGTTTCCAGTGAATGCACCGTGTGCTATTCTTCCAGACAACGGCAGCTGCAGGCTGCTACCTAATCACCCTTCAGGGACACAAACAAAGTTGAAGTTGACAGTGGTTTAATCTTGTTTCCTTTAAGGAATATGAAGACGGATTGTTGTCCGTCCAGTGTTGCTCCGCCTCTTACTGCAGCTCTGTTGTTAGGTTGGTTTCCTCATGTTCAGACATGATTTTAGTGACACACAACTTTTCTCTGGCTTATAAATGGTGCATATATCTGCTGTAAATTGAATAAATCTCCCAGGGGAGCATGCCCCCTATGATTTGTCTGAGTCCCCAATGTTACCAACTTCTAAAACCAACTGATTTGAAGACCGCAATGATCGGTTGTGCTCACACAAACTTAAGTTAAATAGATCAACTGAGTTGTGTTTAATTTATTCAATGAGACAATCTGAAATGAAGAGACTACTTCAGACAAAGCTTTCTCTTGGGAAGGGACGAGATGAACAAGATCATGATTAGACCCAAAGAAAAAGGAAGGCACTGTATTCTCACTGCCCCCAAACCTAACTGTTGTGCAATGCGCATATTTAGGTCAGGGAAATAAAAACTAAATTTGGAGGTCTGTAACGCTCAAATCCTGGACACAGTCCTGTTTTCGACTTAATCTTACTTTTTCACATAATCTCACATCTGCTTAAGTTTTTATTTCTTGTGATGTACTCTACCTATGTTACTTTATACACTTATCAACTCTTTTTTCTAACTCTTATTTTTTATGTTGACTGTGAGCAATTGCAACTAACAATTTCCCTGAGGGGATGAATAAAGTATTCTGGTTCTGATTAGTTTACTCTGACAGGAGAGATGATCAGAGGGGCAGAGTTTTTACCACCTTCATTATTACCAGTATGGAAGAATGGAAAGAGTTCCTCAGTGAAGGAGCAGCCAGTAAAGGAGTATCAGGTGGTTCAATAGAGTATCAACTCGCCCAGGTGGTTAAAGAGGAGTCTTAACTACCCTCACGGGGGGAAAACTTCTGCCCTCGGAAAGCTGAGGGGTGAGAGAGAAATTAAATGACTAAAATCAAGGAATACAAGTCTTTTGGTTTCCTAGCTCACAACAAGCTCAGGTAGTTTTATTATTTAGTGAATAATCAAAAAACTAGTACAGAATACAGAAATAATCTTTTCCCTTTCTGCCCTAAAAGCAAAGGGTATCAAAATAAGAGAATAGAAAAAACCCGATAAATGGGTATGCTTGTGCTGAAGAGAGAGTCCACATCAACTCATATTTATACTCAAAGTCAAGGCTAAAACCCCCCCTCCCTTCTGGAAAACACCACTACGTATTCATACAGGTGGCCAGAGCAGTGGACAGGTTCAGACCAGTTCCACTGTTACAGTAAGTGTGACCCTTAGCACACTTAAAGGGTGCCAAAGGTCACACCTAACGAATATTAGTTTTTAGTTTTAGCCGTTTCTAATATTTAGTTCATACTTTCATACTAGCACACTTTTAAGCAGTATATATATTTTAGCTGTGAGTTACTCTTCACACTTCAAACAGTACATATATTTTTAGTTTTGTTTCTTCGGTTTTAAACTGAACCTCTGTTCAACAATCGCTGCAGCTGAATCAGAGAATAACTTCAGAGTCCGAGGACTCTTCAGTTGGATTGGTCGTCGTGGTTACCCTCTGTGGTCTGTCCAGTAAAATCCACTGAAGAGAATTTCTGAAGTGTTCTCTAGCTGTTTGCGGTTCAAATCCCAATCTTTTATTTGAGGTCCTGTGGTCCAGTGCTGTTCTGGGTCCAGTCCATTGCCTTCTGAGATCCTCCGAGGAATAACGCTGTTCGCTCTTTGTCTTCCCTTTTTATATCTTTCTTGGAACACACACATCTCTAACTTTCCTCACATACACACACATGTTCAGATACACACATCTCTGCTCTGCACACACATTTCCCTTCCTGCTCTGGGCATGTCCTAACAGATCCCTCTCACTTCCCTTATTCTCTACACACACATTTCATCACATGCTTATTCATAATCACATTTAAAATCATAACCTCCTTCATTCTGTCTTCTGGTTATAATCATATTTTAGTTGATTACATTATAATTGTTCCACCAAATACATCACATTCTTTACTTCTACTTAACCAGTTCCATAATCGTCTGAAAAGTACCTAATTATTTCTATTGGTTACTATAAAGGTTATACTCATTTGTATTATGTAGTTGGAAAATACCTTGCAGGTACAAGACTCAATAGTCACTGTTTGCACATCTGTCCCTTGAGTTGTAAAGGACAGAGCGGGACAGCTCACATGAGGCTCGTTGGAGACGAGCTGCACCTCGCCTGTAAAGGGGACGAGAGCCGGGGGACGGGGACCAGAATCCGCTCCCAAGTCGGACAGTTTCCAGATGTTTCCGCAGCCTTCAGGCTGGACAGGAAGTGACAGGAACACTGTGGTCCCATTTAATAAAATGTTATCAGACCCATATATCAGCTGGTCCACAGCCTCTAGTTGTTTTATTATGACAGAGTAGCTCTCAAAAAGCTCTACATGAGATCTGTTGCTGATTTTAATAAACAACAGACTGGAGATGATCTGTAATCTGAACAGATTTAGTCTCTCTGACTTCTAAACGTCACTATCAGCCACACAACATGTGTTCTGGACAGAATACGCCTTCAAATTAAACTAATAGTTAACATCCCTCCAATTCAAAATCAATAAAAAGTTTATAAAAATGTCACCATGTTAAGTCGATTCTGAACCAATCAGCTGTTAGATCAACTGGGAGGCCGGCGTTTTCCCAGCATGCTCTGCTGGGTCCGCCTGGGTCTTACAGTCAGTGAAAAGCAACTGTGCTGCCTGCGTCTCAGAACTGAGTCCACTACGGTTCAGAGCAGAGGGTTAAAACTATTTACATGAATGACAGGACTACCCCTTCAAAGGGAGGGAGCCTAATATGTAGTCGTAGCCATGACAACATACATGCTGTTCAGAAGATAGAGTTACTGCTGGTCAGCCTTCAACGTGGAGAGAAGATCAGAATATAACAACACAGCTATCAGGGCATGAGGAGGAGGAGGAGGAAACAACTTGGCTCTGAAACATGTTCACAACGAGGCAGTGTGAATGCGCTGGTGAGATTTAAGGTTACCTTTCCGAGAAAAGGTTTTCCCACATTGATCACAGCTGTACTGCTTCTCTGCAGTGTGAATGTGTTGATGGCTTTTTAGTTGACTCTGTTGTGTGAAAGCTGCCCCACAGTGTTCACAGCTGTACGGCTTCTCTCCAGCTTGGCTCTGAAACATGTTCACAACGAGGCAGTGTGAATGAGCTGGTGCTTTTTAAGGCTACCGCCCTCAGAAAAGGTTTTCCCACATTGATCACACCAGTACGGCTTCTCTCCAGTGTGAATGCGCTGGTGAGATTGAAGTTGGCCAGACGTAGAAAACATTTTCCCACATTCTTCACACCAGTACGGCTTCTCTCCAGTGTGAATGCGTCGGTGAGATACAAGGTGACCACTCATAGAAAATTTTTCACCACATTGATCACAGCTGTACGGCTTCTCTCTAGTGTGATTGCGCTGGTGAGCTTTAAGGTTACCGCTCATAGAAAATTTTTCACCACATTGATCACAGCTGTACGGCTTTTCTCCAGTGTGAATGCGCTGGTGAGCTTTAAGGCTTCCACTCTGAGAAAATGTTTTCCCACATTGATCACAGCTGTACGGCTTCTCTCCAGTGTGAATGCGCTGGTGAGCTTTAAGGCTTCTACTCTGAGAAAATGTTTTCCCACATTGATCACAGCTGTACGGCTTCTCTCCAGTGTGAATGCGTTGATGGTATTTTAGGTCACACGCTCGTCTGAAAGCTGCCCCACATTGATCACAGCTGTACAGCTTCTCCCAGTGTGAATTTTCTGGTGAGCTTTAAAGGTACAACTCTGAGAAAATGTTTTCCCACATTGATCACAGCTGTACGGCTTCTCTCCAGTGTGAATGCGTTGATGGTATTTTAGATCACACGGTCGTCTGAAAGCTGCCCCACATTGATCACAGCTGTACAGCTTCTCTCCAGTGTGAATGCGCTGGTGAGCTTTAAGGGTACCACTCTGAGAAAATGTTTTCCCACATTGATCACAGCTGTACGGCTTCTCTCCAGTGTGAATGCGTTGATGGTATTTTAGGTTACACGGTCGTCTGAATGCTGCCCCACATTGATCACAGCTGTACGGCTTCTCTCCAGTGTGAATGCGTTGATGGGTTTTTAGGTAACACGCTTGTCTGAATGCTGCCCCACATTGATCACAGCTGTACGGCTTCTCTCCAGTGTGAATTTTCTGGTGATTCTTTAAACATTTTGATAATGTGAAGGATTTCTCACTGTTCGGACAGTGGTGGGATTTGCGTCCCTCTCCTATCCGTTTCTATAGCAACAGAGAAACAGAGAGAGATAGAGTTAGTGAACACCCTGCTTTAAACCCTGGACTTGCTCTCACCCACAATTTTAACTCTTCACACAATAATGTCTTGGACTGGGTAAGCAAGCCCGATCTGCTGGTGATCTGATGTCACCCTGCAGCTCAGGCTGGAAACCTGGACCTCCATCCTGCTTCCGTTACGTTTGAGGGACCAATCACAAACTGGCTTATCCACCTGCCGCGGTATTGCCGGATTTAACACGATGACGATAGAAAAGCGTCCAAGCAGCTTTTTGTTTACATTCAACATGACGGCCACCGAAGCAATGGTGATATCCAGACTAATTATTTATGACAAAATGAAGAAAAATGTGTGCCGCTTGCAGATATGTTATCATGGAAGCAAACGCACTTTTCATAACTTTTATAAGTTCTGAAATATTCTACATTGTTCAGGGAAGTTGTAACGCTGTGATGAAACAGCGAGAGAAAGCGTGGCAGACGACTGGAAGTCTAGAACCCCCCCCCCTAGCGGCAGCTAACCTGCAGCCAGGGCCAGTCTAGCAACTCCCCGTTGTCTTGCGAGCTGGAGAAACCAAATCCTGGAGACCTGGAGTTAAGCTCTGAAGTCATTCTTAAAAAAGGAAGATGTGTTCAGAGTTTAAAGGTTAATCTACCAACCGGCATGGCTCTGGTTGGTTGGAGTGCTATCCTATTGGGTGCAGAGGGAATTTGAAAGACAGACGTTTATCCCGCCCCTCGGATTGAGCCCAGCCAATGGAGACCCAACATCTGGATGATGGGTGGCTTGTCAGGCCACTTTGTATGTAAAACAGTACCTATGCTCTCCGTCTTTGCAAGATTGAGAACGATTGAGATTTCTCTTGGCACAGCTACCAGAAGACTTTCAGACAGGTAGCCCACTTCACATCCACGTCGTCAAGCTTCGGTTGGAGGCTGCGCAGTAACGCTCGGCATCACCGGAAAATTGCCGTCCAGAACAATGGGAACTGTTGGTCCATTTCTTTAACCTTCTATGAGTGCCACTCACTCTCAATCTGTCTCTTGTTCTGTACCGCCCCCTCAACAAAACCTGGTAGGTTACAAGACTCCTCTCTGATTGGCTCTGATAGGCTAGTAACAAAATGGACACCTGCCCAGACCCAATACAGAAGAAAAGCACCTGAGAGGTTCATGGGCTACTTACAGCGGAGGACATTTCAACATCTTACCAACTATGTTTCCTCTATATTTATGCAAGTTATTATTAACCAGGGATAATTGGACCAGCTGATATATTTTTGTTTACAAGGAAATGGGGAAAGGTGGATGTTCCTTGAAAGGAAGAATGAACAGGTGTAGTAGAAGAAATGTATATGATGGAGAAACTGACACACCGCCTGAGACTACAACAAGCACAGCTGGAAATAAGAAATCAACAATATTCAGAACCAAAACCACGAGGCCACGAGGAATATGGACAGAAACAAATGATTTACATGAACATTGATTATGGATTGTCTGTGTGAGTTTTATAATAAAACTTTAGAGCGGTTGCTGTTGTTAACATGTTATTTCCCCTCTACACTGTTCACTACGGCAGAAGGTTTTCCCCGGTGTGTGCAGGGTAGCGCATGCGTGGAGGAGGAAGTTGGTTGTGTGGCAGATGGTGGACATGTGTGTCTAAGCTAGCTGTGAACTCAATAAAGGTTAGAACTGAGTAAACGTGTTTATTAGAAGTAACAGTTGTGTCCTGAACACTGACCTGAACATGGCTGCTATCAGAGGCCCAGTCTGCTGCTGGTCTTCTGGGGACCTCGTTGCTCCGCTGCTCCTGGTCCTGGTTGTCCTCCTCCATTCCTCTCTGGTCCTGAAGTCCAGCAGATCTCCACTGTGGCTGCTGGACTCCCTCTGGATTCTGTTCAGTCCAAATCAAAGCAGGCAGAGATATTCAGGAGCTGCTGTCTCCTCTCGTTCTCCTCACATCATCACACAACTAAAAGAAGAGTCTGGAAACTCAAAGCAGCGGCTGTCCAACTGCTCCATTTCCTTCCTCCTACAACATCAACTCGGAGTAGTTTGGAGAAAACAGCATTATATTCCACTGGGAAGAAATCTAAAGGGAAAACATGGACTTTGGAGTTAACACACACAACTTTATTAGGTCATTTCCCCTCACACTGCTACGGTGGCCCACACACACACACACACACACAAGTATGCTGAATGTTCAGGGCTACAGTCTTTGGGCAGAACCCTAACCTTCCATCTGTATTAGCTGATAAACTACCTGCTCTAGAGGGGACCACCATGAGTGCTAGAGTAGGAGAACACATTTCAGCTTTACATGCTTCTAGGAAAGCGTTCACAGAAGCAGAGTCTTCTGAGCGGATAAGAAGGGCAATAAAAAAGCAGCTCAGGCCACAGATGACATGTATGTGACAGGAAACAAGGTAGATTACAAAAGAGCAGACTGTCCTGAGTGGAAGGGACCAGGGATAGTTATTGGTCAGGATGGAGCTGTTGTATTTGTAAGACATGGGGGTGGGGGGCACCAATCCAGGCTCTGTAAACACACAGGAGTCTCAGGATAAGCCAACTGGGCAAGACAGCAGAGAGACAACAAGCAAGAGAGGCAGTTAAACAATGTAGCAGGAAGCTCAGATGATGAAGGAAATACAGACAGCACACACACAACACCAGCGCCACACAACAGACACACAACAGACACACAACACCAGCGCCACACAACAGACACACAACACCAGTGACACACAACAGACACACAACACCAGTGACACACAACAGACACACAACACCAGTGACACACAACACCAGTGACAGGGGGAAGAATACAGGAGAAGTGGTTCATCCTACAATGACACCGAGTGAAACAGATCCCAATGTTGGTGGTAAGTGTCTCTTCTGCTGGTGTAAAGTTAAAAACAGGTCAGACTGTAACATCCATGAAACCTGATGGTAGTGGTCTACAGAGAGCCAAGGTCTTAGGCAGAGCAGGCAAGGCTTCTGGAAGGCACACAAACTGGTTTAATCTCCAGCATGTTGAACCTGATGGCAGTGATGGGCAAAAGGAGTCCGTTGATATGTCAAGGGTTGATAATCTTAACTTTGAGTCTGAAATGGAGACTGATATACTCATAACAAAGGACATTTCATGTGATGCAGCCAAGCAGGAGGAAATAATGAGTTGGTACAAAAACAATGTATTTGAGGAAGTTCATGACGCAGGTAAAAGTGGGTCTCTACCAGATGGGTCTGTAGTCTTAAGGAAACTCCTAATGGTATAGAACCAAAAGCCTGACTCGTAGCCGGGGGTTTGGAAGAGCTGAATATTCACGAGCTGCAGAAAGATTCCCCAACCTGGGCTTCTGAATCTCTCAGGTTATTATTAGCTGTAATATGTCAACATAAGTGGCAAATCACTTCTATGGACATCAGGTCTGCTTTCTTACAGGGCATGCAGTCGTCCAGAGAAATCTATGTCCGGCCCCTCCTGAAGCAGAAAAGAAAAATACTCTATGGAAACTAAACACATGTGTCTATGGCCTTGCAGATGCATCACTGTATTGGTACAACAAGGTGAAAGACATAATGCTGAGTACAGGTGGCAAAATGTCTCAGGTGGATCCAGCAGTATTTATTGGTTGGATGAACAGTGTAAAGTGACTGGAGTACTCGCATGTCACGTTGAGGACTTCCTCTGGGCAGGCTCGGAAACTTTCTCAACAGAAGTGATCCCCACGCTGAAGTCTGCATTCCATGTTGGGCGTGAGGAACGCTATGTGGGAATGGACTTTGTTAGTAATAATGGGGTAGTTCATGTACATCAGCATAGTTCCACTGAAAACCTCCAGCCTATCCAGCTGCAAGCAGCACGTGCTGTGCAGAGAGAAGCCTCTCTTAATGAAACTGAACAGGAGCAGCTTAGGTCAACAATAGGACAGATACTACGGGATGCAAAACAAACCAGACATTATGTTTGATGCCAGCAGCTGAGCGTCAAATATAAAAGATGACACAGTCCAGTCTATTCATGAGACTAATAAGGTTCTCAGAAAGCTTAAATCTGAAAAGGTGTCTCTCAGGTTCCAGCATTTGGGAAACAGTGATGCTCTACACATTATTGTTTTCAGCGATGCTTCTCTTGGGAATCTCCCTGATGGGGGTACACAGGGGGGTACATTGATTGGTCTAATGGGAGAAGGAGGGAAGTCTTCTCCTCTCTGTTGGCAATCTAAGAGAATTAGACGTGTTGTGAGGAGTCCTCTGGCCGGGGAAACTCTGGCCATGTCACATGGAATAGACAAGGCTGTTTTTCTGGCTACCCTCTTTTCTGAGCTCACAAGTGGAAAAGCAGAACAAAATGCTCCTCCGTTGATCTGTGTGACGGACCATCACTCTCTGGTTGATGGTCTCACGTCAACAAAACAGGTCACTAAAAAACGACTCAGGCTGGAAATAAGCAGCATAAAGGAGCTCATCCAGACTGAGAAGATAAGGAAAGAGCTCTGGTCAGACACAAAGACTCAACTCGCTGACTGTCTTACCAAAAAGGGAGCATCAGCTCTGGTGCTGTTAAAAGCCCTCAGTGGGGGTCTGTGGTGCTGTTAAAGCCCTCAGTGGGGGTCTGTGGTGCTGTTAAAAGCCCTCAGTGGGGGTCTGTGGTGCTGTTAAAAGCCCTCAGTGGGGGTCTGTGGTGCTGTTAAAGCCCTCAGTGAGGGTCTGTGGTGCTGCTAAAAGCCCTCAGTGGGGGTCTGTGGTGCTGTTAAAGCCCTCAGTGAGGGTCTGTGGTGCTGTTAAAAGCCCTCAGTGGGGGTCTGTGGTGCTGTTAAAAGCCCTCAGTGGGGGTCTCTGGTACTGTTAAAGCCCTCAGTGAGGGCTTTAACAGTGCGCTTGATGGTGGACATGTGTGTCTAAGCTAGCTGTGTACTCAATAAAGGTTTGAACTGAGTAAACGTTGTGTTAATTAGGAGGAACACCTTCAGGGTCTTCCACATGGTGAAGGATGGTAGAAGGTGGAAGGTCTACAGTTCATTATTAATTAACAACGGTATCGGGTATCGACAGATACACAAAGCCCAGGCATCGGGACCGAAAAAGTCACATCAGTGCATCCCTAAATAAAACTGGCAACAACCTGGTCCCATCAGCTGATCTGCAGCAGACATTTCATTTTTAGAGTCACATTCCAGCAGGAATCCTCTCAGGACAGATCTAGTAGGTCTACGCCACACTATCTACTTTACAAAGAGCCCACCATTGGACACGAGCAAGCATTTGGTGGAACAGGGGCAGACACCAGGGCCAAGCCAGGAAGGTTATATGATAGGAGAACACTGACCTGAACATGGCTGCTATCAGAGGCCCAGTCTGCTGCTGGTCTTCTGGGGACCTCGTTGCTCCGCTGCTCCTGGTCCTGGTTGTCCTCCTCCATTCCTCTCTGGTCCTGAAGTCCAGCAGATCTCCACTGTGGCTGCTGGACTCCCTCTGGATTCTGTTCAGTCCAAATCAAAGCAGGCAGAGATATTCAGGAGCTGCTGTCTCCTCTCGTTCTGCTCACATCATCACACAACTAAAAGAAGAGTCTGGAAACTCAAAGCTGTCCAACTGCTCCATTTCCTTCCTCCTACAACATGAACTCGGAGTAGTTTGGAGAAAACAGCTTTACACATGTGTGGGCTGGCCAGCACTGGAGAATCGTAGACTCAGTCATTGGTATATGTTCATTTATAAGGGTATTTTGCGTCTGCTCCCCTCATATCTGTGTGAATATATTCAACCAAAAGCAGCTGGACCCCCCCCCACTGCTTTGAAACTACAGACTGGGAGGCACTCTGCACCCCCCACGGCACCGACACTGACAGCAGGACCCAATGCATCACAGACTATATCAACTTCTGTGGGGAGAACACGGTGCCCTCCAAGGTGGTCCAGTGTTTTCCCAACAACAAACCCTGGGGGACCTCTGAGATTAAGACCCTGCTGAATGAGAAGAAGAGGGTCTTTGCATCAGGGGACAGAGAAGAGCTGCACAGAGTCCAGAAGGAACTCCGGCTCAGGATCAGGAGGGGGGAGGTCATCTACGGGAGGACATTAGAAAAGAGTCTGGAACAGAACAAGGCCAGGGACGTCTGGAGAGGGCTGCAGACCATCTCAGGCCACGGCGGGGAGAAACCAAGCCAGCGGAGACCAGGACTGGGCAGCTGGATCTGGTTTTAACATATTGGACTCTGTCTCATTGCCCTCTTCACCCCCCCAGCCCCCTCTTTCACACCTCCCCTAGCCTACCACCTTCAACAACCCTCAACAACAATAAGCCCACCAGCTCCCCCCCCCTCGCCCTGCTCATCAGCTACACACACACACAAAAGCTACAACACACACGCACGCTACAACACACACACACACACACACACACAAACAAGCTACAACACACACACACACAAAAGCTACAACACACACACACACACACACAAAAGCTACAACACACACACACACAAAAGCTACAACACACACACACACACACACACACGCTACAACACACACACACACAAACAAGCTACAACACACAACCACACAAAAGCTACAACACACACACACACAAACGCTACAACACACACACAAACGCTACAACACACACACACAAACGCTACAACACACACACACACACACACAAAAGCTACAACACACACACACACACAAAAGCTAAAGCACACACACAAGCTACAACACACACACACAAAAGCTACAACACACACACAAGCTACAACACACACGCACACATAAGCTATAACACAGACAAACGCTACAACACACACACAAACGCTACAACACACACACACACACACACAAACGCTACAACACACAAACGCTACAACACACAAACGCTACAACACACACGCACACAAAAGCTACAACACACACACACAAAAGCTACAACACACACACACACACAAACGTTACAACACACACACACAAACGTTACAACACACAAACACTACAACACACACACAAAGGTACAACACACGCATGCGCAGCTCCGTCTTGTATTGGCTGTGCCTGCGTGTAAAGAGCAGTTGTTAAAGTGTTTACCTGAGTGTGTGCGGGTTCACCTGGAGCTCTGTCTTCTTAAAACTCACTAATAACAAAGAACACAGCTATCCCGCCGCCAGCCCCAGATCACAGTGAAGCAACGACACTTCCGGTTTCCTCCAAGTCCCGGTTTTTCAGATTAAAGTTTCAAATGAAAGAAGGCCGCCGCCTGGAGGTCAGGAGGGGAACAACAGCTCCACATTCACTTAATGAATCAGTTAGTGGTGGACTGGGACTGAGGACATTTACTCAAGTACTGGACTTACCTCCAGCTACTTGTACTTCACTTGACTATTAAATAATGTTCTGCATTTTAATAACTAAAAGAATGTAAAAGAATGAGGAGAAATTAAAACATATAGATCAATTTTAAGTATTACATTTTTTCACCAGACTCCATTTAATTACAACAGAAATGCTTTGATTATTAACTTCACTTCATTCAAAGTGGACAGAAACTAAATAAAACTACCAAAAGCCGTCTTGGTTCATCTTTCCACTGTTCCAACAATCACCACTCTGGTCTGGTTGGAATAAACT
This sequence comes from Percina caprodes, assembly GCA_013375575.1. Taxonomy (NCBI): domain Eukaryota; kingdom Metazoa; phylum Chordata; class Actinopteri; order Perciformes; family Percidae; genus Percina; species Percina caprodes. The sequence continues at coordinate 134,920 of JABXJD010000328.1, forward strand.
CTTAATTCACCCATTTACATGTGGAGAGATATGCTGCTCTATACACGCTAAAAGTAGTGATTATTTACATGGAGTCTGGTAGAGATATGCCGCTCTATACACGCTAAAAGTAGTGATTATTTACATGGAGTCTGGTGGAGATATGCTGCTCTAAACACGCTAAAAGTAGTGATTATTTACATGGAGTCTGGTGGAGATATGCTGCTCTACACACACTAAAAGTAGTGATTATTTACATGGAGTCTGGTGGAGATATGCTGCTCTAAACACGCTAAAAGTAGTGATTATTTACATGGAGTCTGGTGGAGATATGCTGCTCTACACACGCTAAAAGTAGTGATTATTTACATGGAGTCTGGTGGAGATATGCTGCTCTATACACACTAAAAGTAGTGATTATTTACATGGAGTCTGGTGGAGATATGCTGCTCTAAACACGCTAAAAGTAGTGATTATTTACATGGAGTCTGGTGGAGATATGCTGCTCTATACACGCTAAAAGTAGTGATTATTTACATGGAGTCTGGTGGAGATATGCTGCTCTACACACGCTAAAAGTAGTGATTATTTACATGGAGTCTGGTGGAGATATGCTGCTCTATATACACTAAAAGCAGTGATTATTTACATGGAGTCTGGTGGAGATATGCTGCTCTATACACACTAAAAGTAGTGATTATTAGCATGGAGTCTGGTGGAGATATGCTGCTCTATACACGCTAAAAGCAGTGATTATTTACATGGAGTCTGGTGGAGATATGCTGCTCTATACACGCTAAAAGCAGTGATTATTTACATGGAGTCTGGTGGGTTTGGTGATGGGGATTTCGAGGCTGTTTCATGTTAAACTAAAAGGATCTTACTCTTTCACTAAAAGCTCTATCTCTGTAGGTAATGTTATCAGACACTTAGAATAATAAGTCTTTCAGCACTTTTAGTGGATGGAAACGTTCTTTATCAAGGAGTTTAACACAGAAACGGCAGGAAGGATAAATCCACCAAATCAAGTCACAAATAATCAGCATGAGGCCTCGTTTGATTTCATTTATTTGCATTGAATTGTTCCAAATAGGAAACTGTCTTCGTCTTGAGTGGGCATCAGAGAGAAATAGAGAGGCAGAGACAAAAGATGGCGCCAGCGTGCTGGATTTATGTGCTGAATATAACAATAATGGATCTTCAAAGTCGCGTCCCTCTTACCTGGCTAGCCCTACTTCCTAGGAAACGCCGGCGCAGAGGCATGCGCATCGGCAGGCTATTCAGGCTGAAATCCTGGCTAGCACTCTCTCCAGATTTGGCGTGGTCCCACGCAGGTATCCCTCAAGAATATGAGGCTTGTTTTTACCGCCTGATATCTCGGCGCATCTTCGCTCCTGCTGGCAGCTATTTGGTCGCTGTTGTCGGTCAACTGGATGAGTGTCTCGCTGTGCGCTATTGCCGACCTCGGCTACGTGGAGTGAACCCAGGCTCACATAACTCCATATTACTCCATATAACTTCATATTACTCCATATAACTCCATATAACTTCATATAACTTCATATAACTCCAAATAACTCCATATAACTCCATATAACTCCATATAACTTCATATAACTTCATATAACTCCAAATAACTCCATATAACTTCATATAACTCCATATAACTCCATATAACTCCATATAACTTCATATAACTTCATATAACTCCATATTACTCCATATAACTTCATATTACTCCATATAACTTCATATAACTCCATATAACTCCATATAACTTCATATAACTCCATATAACTTCATATAACTCCATATAACTTCATATAACTCCATATAACTCCATATAACTCCATATAACTTCATATAACTCCATATAACTTCATATAACTCCATATAACTTCATATAACTCCATATAACTTCATATAACTCCATATAACTTCATATAACTCCATATAACTTCATATAACTCCATATAACTCCATATAACTTCATATAACTCCATATAACTCCATATAACTCCATATAACTCCATATAACTTCATATAACTCCATATAACTCCATATAACTCCATATAACTCCATATAACTTCATATAACTCCATATAACTCCATATAACTCCATATAACTCCATATAACTCCATATAACTTCATATAACTCCATATAACTTCATATAACTTCATATAACTCCATATAACTCCATATAACTTCATATAACTTCATATAACTCCATATAACTCCATATAACTCCATATAACTCCATATAACTCCATATAACTCCATATAACTCCATATAACTCCATATAACTCCATATAACTCGATATAACTCCATATAACTCCATATAACTTCATATAACTTCATATAACTTCATATAACTCCATATAACTCCATATAACTCCATATAACTTCATATAACTCCATATAACTCCATATAACTCCATATAACTTCATATAACTCCATATAACTCCATATAACTCCATATAACTCCATATAACTTCATATAACTCCATATAACTCCATATAACTCCATATAACTCCATATAACTCCATATAACTACATATAACTTCATATAACTCCATATAACTTCATATAACTTCA
>JABXJD010000328.1:142500-192500 GCA_013375575.1 Percina caprodes
ATAGTCACAGTTGGTTTCTTCAGCAGACAAAGGTTTTGGTACCGTCTGATCTCCAGCCTAGTCAGGGTGTGGGAATGGAATAACCTTTTTGCAGTGACTTTGGTGTATCCACGTGGATCGTTCTGCAATCTTTACTGCTGTGGGCGTGGTGATGAGCACAGTGTATGGCCCCTCCCACTTTGGTGATGACCAGCACTTTCTCTTTATCACTTTTGTCAGCACCTGGTCACCTGGTTGGAGTCTCCGCACCTGGGGAGACAGAGAGGGAGAGATAGGCAGATTACATGCACTTTGAACGCTCCTATCTCTAAACACCTTGCACATCCACTCGGCCAGGAGGGCCCCTGGGTCATCACTTTTCTCTGCCCAGGGGACCCCCTCCCACAACGGTAACACAAATGGCCTGCCATGAACCATTTCAAAAGGCGTCAGCCCTGTCGAGTTTGGTGATATTCTCATGTACAACTCTACCAGGGGAAGACACTCTGGCCATGGCTTTCCTGTCTGTTCCATAGTTTTCTTTAGTCTATTTTTTACTGTTCCGTTTGTTCGTTCAACCAACCCTGCGCGAATTCTCTATCAATTATCATTCTTGGTCTCAACAAACAAACTTTATTTCTGCAATTATGCCTCAATAATTAATCCTTTTGCATTCCTGTCTCATTATTGAGGAATATAAAAAAATAAAAACATCAGACAACCAATTTACACCATATATCTCTAAAGATTTGCAATTTAAATTTAATTTAGTTATTTAAAATGAGAAACGTATTTGTGTTTATTTTTTCTCCATTTGTGGATATCTGCTATTGTTTCTAGTCATAATTCATCAACACATTAATTTGTTTCATCATGACACACATTATGTAGACGATATCTATTTAAACCTGTTAAACCCACAAACATTTATTATAACTTCCAGAAGAAATCAGTTTCTAAAGACACCAAATATGTCAAGATGGAGTTTGATTCAATTTGGAAAGAATTGCTGCACATTTAACATATTATAATAAATGGAATAAAGAGTAAATCAGTCACCACAGGAAACAGATTCTGTAGGAAATAAGATGTAAAATATATGAATATGTACATTTGTTCCCTTGATTGAAAATGAATCAATACCTGAAATGAGATCAGTGATTAGTTTACTCTGACAGGAGAGATGATCAGCGGGGCAGAGTTCAGACAGGGACAGAAGAATGGGAAGAGTTTCTCAGTGAAGGAGCAGCCAGTAAAGGAGTAGATAAGAGCTGCAGCATCTACGTCATGAAAGGAGACCAGACCCTCCTCATAGTCCACAAACACCCCCACCTTCTGAGGAGGAGACTTCAGAGAGAGAAGGACTGAAGGGCCAGCAAGAGCTTTGTATTCATTTACATTTCTCAACCATATCGTCCAGTAACCATTCTGAGGACTCAGTGTGATGTCTTCCATCCTGTTGATCGACTCTCTGGCCACTCCTAAAGTCCATTTAGTCTTTCTTTTAACTTGGACCTCAAAGTGAAATCTGCCTGAAGAGAAACTCTGTTTTCCTAAAACACAAACACCCTTAGAAAATCTCTCTGGGTTGTCTGGGAGATTCTTCCTCACATCACCATGATTCACTTGTTTCCCATCATCAGACAGGATGAGTTTAGGATGTGCTGTATCAGGATCAAGAGTCACATCCACTGCATACTGCTGGACCCTCTTCAGCTCAGACTCAAACAGCTTCTTCATCTCTTCACTGAGTGTCTCCTCCAGCTGAACCACAGCTTTCACCACAGTCCCCTCATATGATGATGGACGGACGCTGACCTCTGTCCAGTCCTTGGTGGGTGGAGGTTGTTGGATGTTTAGGGACTGGACCCTCTGGAGAAGATGGAGGTGGTCTTCAGAGCGTGAGAGCTGCTCCACCTCAGTGCTTCTCTTCATCAGCTCAGAGATTTCCTGTTCCAGCTCTGTGATGAAAGCTTTGGCCTGTTTTTCTGTTGTTTTCTGCTTCTCTTTGATGGTGTTGATGAGCTCATTCAGGCCTCTCTCAACAGACTCCTTCAGAGAAGTGAAGACCTGAACACCTTCTGCTATCTCTCTGTCTGCAGCTTTCTCACTGAGGTCCACTGAGTGTTTGATCTCCTGAATCTTCAGTCGTCTCTTCTGGATCATCTGCTGAATTTCAGCCTCTGTCTTCCCCAGCTCTGCCTTCTTTCCTTCATTTCCTTCTTTCAGAGGAACAACATCATGTGTCTTGTGGTCTAAAACAGTGCAGAGCATGCAGACACATGTCTGGTCGGTCTTACAGAACAGCTCCAGAGGTTTATCGTGCTCTGTACACATCCTGCCTTCCAGGTTCTCCACAGGGTCGATCAGCTGATGTCTTTTCAGACCTGACATGGTCAGATGAGGGTCCAGGTGAGTCTCACAGTAGGAGACCAGACACACCAGGCAGGACTTCAGGGCCTTCAGTTTGGTTCCAGTGCAGACGTCACAGGGAACTTCTCCTGGTTTGGACACTTGTTGCTCTGAGCTGCTGCTGCTGGTTTTCTGTTGAGCTGACTGTCTGAACTGAGCAACCATCTCAGAGATGAAGGTGTTGACCCTCAAATCAGGTCTTCTGGTAAAACCCTCGTTACACAGGGGACACAGGTACTGGTCATTAGTATTCCAGTGATCAGTGATGCAGTTCTTGCAGAAGTTGTGTCCACATGGTGTGAAGACAGGATCAGTGAACACATCCAGACAGATGGAGCACAGGAACTGATCTTCAGACTGCAGAATGCTCACAGCAGCCATATCTACACACAGTGGGAAAGAAAAGAAACATGATATGTTCAAAACAAAGTCCTAATTTAGAATAAAATTAGAAAAATTAGAATAAAATGTTATTGATACTACAGTTTTAATTAAAGCAGTAAGCAGTGGTGAATGGGCCCTCGCACGTTGGTGTCGGGGATCCTGATGGAGCGCTGGTCTACGTGGCTGTGCATTTCTGGGATAATCAGACACTGTGTGTGCATGAGTTAGACATTATTTGGCGTGGAGTGTGTGACGCTGAAAAAGACGTATTGTACATTTCGTACCACTTCCTGTGGCCACAATGTGGCAACAGAGAACACCCACTAATGAAAGGTCATGTTGCTGTAGACCATGTGTAGACAACACCATGTGAAGCTGATTCTGATCTTCATGATGGTTTAGGGTTAAGGTTGTGGCTTTCTGTTAGATTTCCTCTTTTATTTTGGTAACTCTTGCTCTGTGTTCTGATTGCTTCCTGTTTCCCTATTTGTTCTGTTTTTCCTGAACTCATCTTGTTTGGGTGGCTCGGTCTACTTCCTGTATTAAGTTGGCTTGAGTTTGGACCCCCCTTGGAGAGAGCGCTCTGCCTTTTTATTACCACGAGTTTACAGACACGTCTCTGCTGATTGGGTATCACCTGTGACCTGAGCCAATGAACTAGAGACACGCCCACCAAACGAGAGACAACATCTCTCAAACATAGACTTAATATTTACAGTCTATGATCTCAAAGCTCTCTCTCTCTCTCTGTCTCTCTCTCTCTCTCTGTCTCTCTCTCTCTCTCTCTCTCTCTCCCTCTCTCTCCCTCTCTCTCTCTCTCTCTCTCTCTCTCTCTCTCTCTCTCTCTCTCTCTCTCTCTCTCTCTCTCTCTCTCTCTCTCTCTCTCTCTCTCTCTCTCTCTCTCTCTCTCTCTCTCTCTCTCTCTCTCTCTCTCTCTCTCTCTCTCTCTCTCTCTCTCTCTCTCTCTCTCTCTCTCTCTCTCCTCTCTCTCTCTCTCTCTCTCTCCCTCTCTCTCTCTCTCTCTCTCTCTCTCCTCCCTCTCTCTCTTTCTCTCTCTCTCTCCCTCTCTCTCTCTCTCTTCTCTCTCTCTCTCTCTCTCTCTCTCTCTCTCTCTCTCTCTCTCTCTCTCCCTCTCTCTCTCTCTCTCTCTCTCTCTCTCTCTCTCTCTCTCTCTCTCTCTCTCTCTCTCTCTCTCTCTCTCTCTCTCTCTCTCTCTCTCTCTCTCTCCCTCTCTCTCTCTCTCTCTCTCTCTCTCTCTCTCTCTCTCTCTCTCTCTCTCCCTCCCTCTCTCTCTTCTCTCTCTCTCTCTCTCTCTCTCCCTCCCTCTCTCTCTCTCTCTCTCTCTCTCTCTCTCCCTCCCTCCCTCCCTCTCTCTCTCCCTCCCTCCCTCCCTCTCTCTCTCTCTCTCACTCTCACTCACTCTCACTCTCACTCTCACTCCCTCCCTCTCTCTCTCTCTCTCTCCCTCCCTCCCTCCCTCTCTCTCTCTCTCTCTCTCGCTCCCTCCCTCCCTCCCTCTCTCTCTCTCTCTCTCTCTCTCACTCCCTCCCTCTCTCCCTCCCTCTCTCTCTCTCTCTCTCTCTCCCCAGGTTGTTGTTGCTGTAATTCAGTTCATTTTGCTGGTCGGCGTGGCAACAGGACAGGAACCCTGTCTCATCACTCCTTTGTGTTGGGATCCATCTAGTGGTGGTTCTGGGTCCCAACACCAGGTACTGGTCTACATGGAGGCCTGTTCTGCTGCTGCAGTGGAGCAGGTCGTCATGGAGACGTGCTCGGACATGAGGAAGGCTGTCAGCTCTCTAATGTTCAGAGTTTAAATTAATACCCCGCACTCATCAATTATTGTTGTTGGACTCTTTCAGAGAGATGATACAACATTTAAATGTGGCTTTAAACAATAATGTCAACTTCCATCATAGAAAACTAAAGTTCTTGTTATTGTCAGACGTTCCTCGCTAGAAGAAGCTCTGCAGAACAACTAGAGATGAAAACAGGAAGAATGTCTTTAACATTTAATCACACCACACTCCTATCTGGAATTACATTTTAGATATTAATAATAGCATTTCTCCTGGTCAAAGGGATATTCTAACAGTCAGAATGGGAATTAAAGATATGCACAATAACATTCTTACTTGTAGAAATTGTTTTTCAAGATATCTCCAACTTTAATTAGTCAAAACTACATTTAAATCCTCAAATAGTACAAGTGGCTGTTTTAATATTTAGTAGCTAGACTGGATATTTATTGCAGATATCTGTATTTAATTCTTCCGAGAGAAAGAACTTTCTAGATATCTGCCATAGATTTTATTAGAATATGTCTCCATCCTGTTGTGTAGACCAGTTTTTATTAAAGAACAGCAGTGCTGACAAAGCTCTGCTTACTGAACATTTCCTCCAGGGATCAAGTCACTGCTTCCTCAGGCCTTGTGTTCAACACCTGCTTTATTTTACAGCTTTTATTCTACAATCACATATTTACACATTTCTTTGACTCATAAACCATCTTACAGAATTCATGAAACAGATAAAAAATGGCCAAAGTGACCAGTAATTATCCAAAAGACTTTTCACACAAGATAGAAACATCCATTAACTTTTTATAGCCGGTATAACAAGGACACATACTGTGTTCTGGAGACATTATGGGATGTAATAGGCCGCACTCTTAAATGAAGCTTCATGACACAATGAAATATTCAGCAATATGATTTCTGTGGCTGCTCATCAAATACTAATAAATGTGGATGTTTTGCATCATTTGTTTGCAAATGAACTCAAACTCCATCTTGACGTATTTGGTGTCTTTAGAAACTGATTTCTTCTGGAAGTTATAATAAATGTCTGTGGGTTTAACAGAGGTTTAAATAGATATTGTCTACATAACGTGTGTCATGATGCATCAAATTAATGTGTTGATTATGTCATCAGATACATATAATACAACCTGTTAACAATGAAGTGTTTATCAATCAACACAGAAAATAGAAATAAATCAATAAATGAAATAAGTGAGAGGAGAATGCTATTCAAAATACTATCTACGACCCCCACTCGACAGCACACTGGCTGAGACCCCTCCACCCAAATAGGGCCACAGAAGGTCATTGCTGCCTGTGGCTATCAGACTATATAACTCCTCCTCAAGCATTACACACTTAGAGGGTCAGAACTGGACTAATAACACACATGTCTACATCTGAATCTCAATATTCTACATCTGAATCTCAATATTCTTGGACAATTATGTGCAATAATTCCTCAGTTACATGCGCGATATCTATTTATTCACTGATGCCACTCATGTTCACGCTGTACTTTATGTTCATACTGTACTCTATATTTACACTATACTTCAGTAGCATTTAGCAACAGAATCTTTCCAACCATGGCCGTATCTACCATTAAAGGACACGGAGGTCTGGATCTCCTCTGTGTTGCCCTCACCCCCCCACCCCAAAAAGAGATGAAACTGCCTAAATAAAACTTGTACAACACCAAGATACAACTTGTTCTTCTGTCTGATCATCTTGTGTGCGGGTGGGGGAGTGGGGGGGGACTGAGTAGGCGGTGAAGTGGATTTTGCAGTCGTAACTATCCAGTCTATGACCATCACCATTGTTTTTGGGTATAGTGTCAACAAACAGCTTTTCTTTCTAGTGACTACAGCAGGTACTTAACAGACAAATTAGTGTATATAACTAGTAGAATTTTACTTTTCAATGCTATTTATCTCCAGACATCTGACAAAAAAGCTGTCGTGCTGCATGTAAACAGTGCAGTGGCCATTGATGCCATCCAATATTAATGTAATGTTAGCTAGTTTCACTTGGATGAATGTTAACGTTACCTTATATGGTGTGTTAGCTGGTTAATTGTATGACTAATGTTGTTATCTTAACATTATGAGAGAACAGTAACCTCTAATGTAACCATACGCTGGTACTATATAAATAGATCAACTGAGTTGTGTTTAATTTCTTCAGAGACAATCTGAAATGAAGAGACTACTTCAGACAAAGCTTTCTCTTGGGAAGGGACGAGATGAACAAGATCATGATGAGACCCAAAGAAAAAGGAAGACACTGTATTCTCACAAAGTATAAAGTATTCTGATTCTGATTAGTTTACTATGACAGGAGAGGTGATCAGAGGGGCAGAGTTTTTACCACCATCATTATTACTAGTATGGAAGAATGGGAAGAGTTTCTCAGTGAAGGAGCAGCCAGTAAAGGAGTAGATAAGAGCTGCAGCATCTACGTCATAAAAGGAGACCAGACCCTCCTCATAGTCCACAAACACCCCCACCTTCTGAGGAGGAGACTTCAGAGAGAGAAGGACTTGAGGGTCAGCGAGAGCTTTGCATTCATTTCCATTTCTCAACCATATCGTGCAGTAACCATCCTCAGTGCTCAGTGTGATGTCTTCCTTCCTGTTGATCGACTCTCTGGCCACTCCTAAAGTTCATTTAGTCTTTCTTTTAACTTGGACCTCAAAGTGAAATCTGCCTGAAGAGAAACTCTGTTTTCCTAAAACATTAGTACGATTAGAAAACCGCTTTTTGGAATTCTTTACATCAGTATGATTCACTTGTTCCCGTCATCAGACAGGATGAGTTCAGGATGTGCTGTAGTCAGGGACTCTTCAGTTGGATTGGTCGTCGTGGTTACCCTTCCTCACATACATACACATTTTCAGATACACACATCTCTGCTCTGCACACACATTTCCCTTAATGCTCTGGGCATGTCCTAACAGATCCCTCTCACTTCCCTTATTCTCTACACACACATTTCATCACATGCTTATTCATAATCACATTTAAAATCATAACCTCCGTCATTCTGTCTTCTGGTTATAATCATATTTTAGTTGATTAGATTATAATTGTTCCACCAAATACATCATATTCTTTACTTCTACTTAACCAGTTCCATAATCGTCTGAAAAGTACCTAATTATTTCTATTGGTTACTATAAAGGTTATACTCATTTGTGTTATTTAGTTGGAAAATACCTTGCAGTTACAAGACTCAATAGTCACTGTTTGCACATCTGTCCCTTGAGTTGTAAAGGACAGAGCGGGACAGCTCACGTGAGGCTCGTTGGAGACGAGCTGCACCTCGCCTGTAAAGGGGACGAGAGCGGGGGGACGGGGACCAGAATCCGCTCCCAAGTTGGACAGTTTCCGCAGTCTTCAGGCTGGACAGGAAGTGACAGGAACACTGTGGTCCCATTTAATAAAATGTTATCAGACCCATATATCAGCTGGTCAACAGTCTCTAGTTGTTTTTATTATGACAGAGTAGCTCTCAAAAAGCTCTACATGTGATCTGTTGCTGATTTTAATAAACAACAGACTGGAGATGATCTGTAATCTGAACAGATTTAGTCTCTCTGACTTCTAAACGTCACTATCAGCCACACAACATGTGTTCTGGATAGAATACGCCTTCAAATTAAACTAATAGCAATTAAAATCCCTCCAATTCAAAATCAATAAAAAGTTCATAAAAACATCATCATGTTAAGTCGATTCTGAACCAATCAGTTGTTAGCTCAGCTGATCTCAGGCCTCTCAGCCTGGGTCTTACAGTCGGTGAAAAGCAACTGTGCTGCCTGCGTCTCAGAACTGAGTCCACTACGGTTCAAAGCAGAGGGTTAAAACTATTTACATGAATGACAGGACTACCCCTTCAAAGGGAGGGAGCGCAATATGTAGTCGTAGCCATGACAACATACATGCTGTTCAGAAGATAGAGTTACTGCTGGTCAGCCTTCAATGTGGAGAGAAGATCAGAATATAACAACACAGCTATCAGGGCAGGAGGAGGAAACAGCTTGGCTCTGAAACATGTTCACAACGAGGCAGTGTGAATGCGCTGGTGTTTTTTAAGGTGACCACTCTGAGAAAAGGTTTTCCCACATTGTTCACACCAGTACGACTTCTCTCCAGTGTGAATGAGTTGGTGTTTTTTAAGGTGACCACTCTGAGAAAAGGTTTTCCCACATTGATCACACCAGTACGACTTCTCTCCAGTGTGAATGAGTTGGTGAGATTTAAGGGCACTACTCTGAGAAAACGTTTTTCCACATTGTTCACACGGGTACGGCTTCTCTCCAGTGTGAATGCGCTGGTGAATTTTAAGGTTATCACCACGAGAAAAAGTTTCCCCACATTGTTCACACCAGTACGGCTTCTCTCCAGTGTGAATGAGTTGGTGTTTTTTAAGGTTACCACTCAAAGAAAAGGTTTTCCCACATTGTTCACAGCTGTACGGCTTCTCTCCAGTGTGAATGCGTTGATGTATTTTTAGGGTACTCTGCTGTGTGAAAGCTGCCCCACATTGATCACAGCTGTACGGCTTCTCTCCAGTGTGAATGCGTTGATGTATTTTTAGGTAACTCTGCTGTGTGAAAGCTGCCCCACATTGATCACAGCTGTACGGCTTCTCTCCAATGTAAACTATCTGATGAATCTTTAAATGTCTTGATGATGTGAAGGTTTTGTCACAGTGCTGACAGTGGTGATGTTTGACTCCTCTTCCTCTCCGTTTCTAGACAGAAAAACAGAGAGTGAGTTAGTGAGGTCCCGCTGTAGAGATCTATTTTAAACTAGAAACTATGTCACCATTTAGAGCATGTCTGTGGAACATAGTTTGACTGATGCATTACCTTTCTTAATTATCTGTCAACATCCCCATTATGGAGTTGCATTATGGGAAATGTAACATCCAGTGATTGTTAGTTTGTGATAAATAAACTACTTTTGATCCATTAATGTGTACCCTCCTTTTTATTGCCAGCCTTTAGCCTTAAAGTTGTAAATGTTTTTTCCCCCCAGATTTTTACATTGCACTTGTATCTGTAGGGTTATCGTGTTGTCTTTATGTTGCTGGACTAGGTCTACTGCAGTAAAGTCATTTGGAACCATTGTCCCTGATAGACATTAGCAATGAGGGGCACCAGTTGACCTTTGACCTTTTGTTTTAGCTTGTTGTTGTTGCTAAATCCAACTTGTATCTCCAGCAGTATTGGGCAGTAACGATACTAGTTTAACTACTTCTCAGTAGCATCACTGGTTTCTGAATCAAACAGTTTTTTAGAGGTTTACCTCTTTTATTGAGCAAGTAATGTGGTATTGTCCACACATGCTACATTTCCTCAAGCATTTCTGAATAAATTGCAAGCATTAAATTTTCATAAACACGCTCATGCAGCACATCATTTGAAAGCTTAAAGTCTCATGAGTCCATTAAGCCCACACACAAAGCATAAGGTGACTTATAGCGGTTATAATCATGTTATGAAGTAAAGAAACACAGAAAGATTAGAGTCTAAGTCGAGTGGGTTTTCCTACCCGTTTCCTTTTTGCACAGCGGTGAAAGATCACCAAAAACTTTTTTTTCCTACATCGCCAACAGTCCAAGGTATTGGAATATCCAAGCCTTGTAATCCAAAATTAGCTGGTCCCCTCACAATCTTGTAGTTTCTGGCCAAGTTTCAATGTAGAGAAATCTAGATAGTTCCTAATTTCTGCGTTTTGATCGCTTGTATCGTCTCCCCTCGGCGCGGTACAAAGTAGCTCTGCCCCCCGGCAGAAAGTATGAAGCACGAGCTTTCAAGTGAACTTTGTTGCCGGCCAATCCGTCTACTGTAACCCAAGCTGTCCCTTATGGAAGCCAATCATGTGGCAGGATTCGGAGGGCAGCCACGTGGGAAAGATTCAGAAATACTGAAAGATCTGGGTGTGGAAGGACTGTGTTGGTCTGGGACGGTGCCTAGAGAGTGGCAGACCAGAGTGGTGGTTCCCCTCTTCAAAAAGGGGGACCAGAGGGTGTGCGCCAATTACAGGGGTATCACACTTCTCAGCCTCCCTGGTAAAGTCTACTCCAAGGTGCTGGAAAGGAGGGTTCGGCCGTTAGTCGAACCTCGGATTGAAGAGGAACAATGTGAATTCCGTCATGGTCGTGGAACAACTGATAAGGTCTTCACTCTTGCAAGAGTCCTGGAGGAAGCCTGGGAGTATGCCCAACTGGTCTACATGTGTTTTGTGGATCTGGAGAAGGCATATGACCGGGTCCCCAGGGACATACCGTGGGAGGTGCTGCGGCAGTATGGGATGAGGGGGTCCCTTCTCAAGGCCATCCAATCTCTGTATGACCAAAGCGAGAGCTGTGTCTGGGTTCTCGGCATTAAGTCAGGCTCGTTCCAGGTTCTGGAGGATTGGCCTCCGCAGGGGCTGCCCTTTGTCACCAATCCTGTTTGTAATATTAAGGACAGGATATCGATGCGTAGTCAGAGTGGGGAGGGGTTGCAGTTCGGTGGGCTCAGGATCTCATCGCTGCTTTTTGCAGATGATGTGGTCCTGACGGCATCATCGGTCTGTGACCTTCAGCACTCACTGGAACGGTTCGCAGCCAAGTGTGAAGCGGCTGGGATGAGGATCAGCACCTCTAAATCTGAGGCCATGGTGCTCAGCAGTTCGCGAATGAGGCGACCATGGAGCGGGAGACTGGTCGGGAATCTGAGCAGCTGGTGTGGTATTACATTCCATTTTTCGCACTGTTGTGTCAAAAATGGGTTTCCTCTGGATGGGGGCTAGCGTCTCCCTTAGAGACAGAGTGAGAAGCTCAGTCATCTGAGAGGAGCTCGGAGTAGAGCCGCTGCTCCTTCACATCTAAAGGAGCCAGTTGAGGTGGTACGGGCATTTGGTAAGGATGCCTCCTAGGCTCCCCCCTAGGGAGGTGTTCCAGGCACATCCAGCTGGGAAGATGCCTCTGGGAAGACCCAGGACTAGGTGAAGAAATTATATCTCCAACCTGGCTTGGGAACGCCAGGGGATCCCCCAGTCGGAGCTGGTTGATGTGGCTCAGGAATGGGATAAGTTTGAACTGGAGCTGCTGCCCCCTCGACCAGATACCGGATAAGCGGATGAAGATGGATGGATAGATGGATGTTAAGTCGATTCTGAACCAATCAGCTGTTAGATCAGCTGAGATGCCGGCTTTCCCAGCATGCTCTGCTGGGTCCGCCTGGGTCTTACAGTCAGTGAAAAGCAACTGTGCTGCCTGCGTCTCAGAACTGAGTCCACTACGGTTCAAAGCAGAGGGTTAAAACTATTTACATGAATGACAGTACTACCCCTTCAAAAGGGAGGGAGCGTAATATGTAGTTGTAGCCATGACAACATACATGCTGTTCAGAAGATAGAGTTTATAATATTAAGGACAGGATATCGAGGCGTAGTCGGAGTGGGGAGGGGTTGCAGTTCGGTGGGCTCAGGATCCTCATCGCTGCTTTTTGTGGTCCTAATGGCTTCATCGGTCTGTGACCTTCAGCACTCACTGAAACGGTTCGCAGCCAAGTGTGAAGCGGCTGGGATGAGGATAAGCACCTCTAACAGTCACCAGACCCAATCAAGATGGTTTGGGGAGAGCTGGACCGCAGAGTGAAGGCAAAAGGGCCGACAAGTGCTGAGCATTCTGGGAACTCCTTCAAGACTGTTGGGAAACCATTTCAAGTGACGACCTCTTGAAGCTCATCAAGAGAATGCCAAGAGTGCAAAGCAGTAATCAGAGCAAAGGGGGTACTATGAAGAAACTAGAATATAAGACATATCTTCAGTTATTTCAGACTTTTTTGTTAAATACATAATTCCACATGTGTTTTATAGTTTTGATGCTTCAGTGATCATCTACAGTGTAAATAGTCAGGAAAATAAAGGAAACACATTGAATGAGAAGGTGGTTCCTAACTTTTGGCCTGTACTGTGTGTGTGTGTCTGGAGGAACCTCTTTCCTTCACTCACCTCCTCCTTCTTCCTCTTGCTCCCTCGCTCCTCTGAGTCTCCCGAGGCCTCCCTGACACCTTTCCTCTTGCCCTCCTCCTCCTCCTCCTCGTGTTTCTGCATGTAGTCGGCGATAAGGTCCAGGTCTAGGTGGTCTTGCGGCTCCCATGTGTTCTCCTCACTGGAAAGGTGAGTGCAGACAGAAGAACATCTCCTCACACTTTGTTTTTAGACAATCCATTCTCCCTCTAATTCATCATCCTATTAGTCCTTTTTTCTATTTCTAAGGTTATTTGTGGGTCTGCAACTTAGAGTCAAAATACCAAACCTTCAACTTTGAGGGCGTGATACAATGCTGACATTTATCTGCAATATGTAAATATATTATATATATCAGGACCAAGACCACCAAGTATTAATATTATAGACTCATACTTACTCTGAGAACCCCTTCCATTTCAGCAGAAACTCTACTCTTCCCTTCACCACCCTGCGCTCCAAAACCTTCTCCACCACATACTCCTCCTCCTCTTCCTCCTTCACTGCTGCTACAGGCTCCTCCTCCTCTTCCTCCTTCACTGCTGCTACAGGCTCCTCCTCCTCTTCCTCCTTCACTGCTGCTACAGGCTCCTCCTCCTCTTCCTCCTTCACTGTTGCAGGCTGCTCCTCCTCCTCCTCCTCCTTTCCTGCTCTGGTGGCCAGCTTGCCGTCTGCTGAGGACTCCTTTGGTAGACCCAAGGGGGAAACATGCAGAGATAATGATACAAGGGTTAGAAGAACTAATGGGAGGTGTGAGTGAATTCTAGCTGACCATGTTTTAATAGATTCAGATCTTCTGTTTGAATGGAGACAATGCGAGGGCTGATGAGGGACCAATCCAGAGGACTTCAGAGTGTCAAGTACCTCCTGCATTCAGACTGAAAGAACTACTAAAATGGAAGCCACCAAAGTCATTAACTGGAGCTCCACGCTACATGCACAGTAGCCTGGATCAACGCCAGTTCATTTAGCAGAACATCACCAGATGTTCCTCGCCTTGCACAACTCACTTTGTTTCAGGGAACAACAACAAACTTTGAGCTAGCGAGCTCCACGCTGAAAATGGAAAGTTTAGAAAAAGGTTTTGATGGTGCAACAAGGCCGGCCTGGTTGGTTCTTTAAGGGAATAACTGGAAAGATTCCCAAAGAATATGTTTACTGTCAGCCATTTATTCATTCCAGCAGGAGTCCTCTCAGGACAGATCTAGTAGGTCTACGCCACACTATCTACTTTACAAAGAGCCCACCATTGGACACGAGCAAGCATTTGGTGGAACAGGGGCAGACACCAGGGCCAAGCCAGGAAGGTTATATGATAGGAGAACACTGACCTGAACATGGCTGCTATCAGAGGCCCAGTCTGCTGCTGGTCTTCTGGGGACCTCGTTGCTCCGCTGCTCCTGGTCCTGGTTGTCCTCCTCCATTCCTCTCTGGTCCTGAAGTCCAGCAGATCTCCACTGTGGCTGCTTACACTGGGAAGAGATCTAAAGGGAAAACATGGACTTTGGAGTTAACACACACAACTTTATTAGGTCATTTCCCCTCACACTGCTACGGTGGCCCACACACACACACACACACACACAAAATACAAAACACAAACACACAAGCTACAACACACACACACACACACAAAAGCTACAACACACACACACAAAAGCTACAACACACACACACAAAAGCTACAACACACACACACACACACACAAAAGCTGCAACACACACACACACACACAAAAGCTACAACACACACACACACACACACACAAAAGCTACAACACACACACACACACACAAAAGCTACAACACACACACACACACACAAAAACAACACACACACACACAAAAGCTACAACACACACACACACAAAAGCTACAACACACACACACACACACAAAAGCTACAACACACACACACACAAAAGCTACAAAACACACACACACACACACACACACACACACACACAAACAACAGATACAACAAACACACAAGCTACAACACACACAAAAGCTACAACACACACACACACAAAAGCTACAACACACACACACACAAAAGCTACAACACACACACACACACAAAAGCTACAACACACACACACACAAAAGCTACAACACACACACACACACACAAAAGCTACAACACACACACACACAAAAGCTGCAACACACACACACACACACACAAAAGCTGCAACACACACACACACACACACACAAAAGCTACAACACACACACACACACAAAAGCTACAACACACACACACACAAAAGCTACAACACACACACACACACACACACACACACACACACACACACACACACATACACACACAAAGCTACAACACACACACACACACAACAACACACACACACAAAAGCTTCAACACACACACACACACACACACACACAAAAGCTACAACACACACACACGCGCACACACACACACGCACGCACGCGCGCACACACACACACACACACACGCGCGCACACACACACACGCGCGCACACACACACGCGCACACACACACACACACACACACACACACACACACACTCCAACAACTGTTTTCTCCATGTTGCTGCCTCTCCAGTCTGATTGGTCCATTCTCTGCAGTTCAACCATTCACTTCATTTTACTGGAACATTCTTCATCCTCTTAGTGCTCATGCTGCTGAAGAAGAAGAAGAAGAAGAAGAAGAAGAAGAAGAAGAAGAAGAAGAAGAAGAAGAAGATGATGCCGCTTCCCTACCTGTAGGCGGTCCTAAACGTCCAATCCCCGTCCTTTCCTGGCGTATTAATCTTCCTGTAGTCCGGAAGTGTCCCCAGATGTAAAGAATTCATCCAGGTTATGAATATTGTCCTGTAGAGTCCATGCTAACTAGCTGCTAACTTCATGTGCCGACCTCGTGCCGTCTCCTCGCCCTGCACCGTGTTGCTGGGTATGTTTGTTTTCTTCATGTCGCTGCCTACACAATGAAACTATCCCCGCCTTTTTCTGTTTGGTTTCCACCCCGGGACAGCCCCCGCCGTCCAGCAAGCGCTCCCACTGTGGAGCGCCAATACGCTGCGTCATCTCTAGAAACAGCTCTCATTGGCTAGCAACACGCCAATCATGCCAGTTGTAGCCAATCACGTTCCCTTTCCAACGGTACACAGCATGATAGGAACATCCAATGGGAGCCAGTCCTAATGAATGACAGAGCTAAGCCCCGCCTCCCAGAGCCAGCAGGCTCACACATGTGATTTAGTAAAACATTTTTTTTTTTTTTTGCCATCTTTATTGCAAAAAATACAAAAACAGAACATCAACGACACACAAAAGTATACAATACAAACACAAAAATACAACACAATTTGCCAGGGGAAGCTTAAAGGTCGTTAGAGAGAAAAGGAGGACCATATGCCGACAGTTTGAGCTGCCTTTTTGTTATGGCAGCCCGAAATCAGATTTATATAATGCACAACATCATGGAAAAAAAGAAGAAAATTAGGTTTTTTAGAACTGAATTTACATTTGTGAATATGAAATTTGGCCAAAAGGATTAATACATTTATAATAAAAAACATCTTATCTTTACTTTGAGTTCTATAAAAACAAAATACAACATTTTCCCATAATAGGGCAAAGTCTTTATGGATGTGATCAATGATAAATCTGCTGAAATTTTGCCAAAATCTTCTGGAGTATGAACAATACCAAAAAAGGTGTAAAACAGTTTCTGGGTGATCTTCACAAAAAGAACAGTTTGTATTGATGTCTCTTTTGAATTTTAGCATGTAATGATTTGCTGGGTAGTATCTGTGAATAACTCTAAACGACACTTCTTTCACCTTGTTCACTATCAGATATTTGGGAGGAATCATCCAAACCTTTTTCCAGTCAATATCATTACTTCAAAGTTGAACCAGATGTGGAAGGCTTAGTGAACCAGGGTCTATGATTTATACCCCCGCATTCCTCTACATGTTGCATCAACAGAGACCCTCTATAGACCACGATGAAGACGCTGGGAGCCAGAGTGTCCTTCGGCGGACACTCTCCTAGCTTCTGCAGAGCTCGTACTGATGCTGGATTCTTTGATGTAATAAAGCTTTTAATAATCAAGAAACAGTGTCAACACATCATCCAGCATCGCTACACACCACAGCTTTCTACGTCCTTTTGAGTCTTTAGTGGGTTTCTTTTCTAATAGCATAGAAGTGGCTAAAAGCATTTAGCAACATGCTGTCACTTAGAGAGGTGGAGGAGAGGTGGAGGAGAGGAGAGGTGGAGGAGGAGAGAGGAGGGGAGGAGAGGTGGAGGAGGAGAGGAGAGGTGGAGGTGGAGGAGGAGAGGTGGAGGAGAGGAGGAGAGGTGGAGGAGGGAGGAGGAGGAGGAGGAGGAGGAGGAGAGGTGGAGGAGAGAGAGGAGTGGAGGAGGAGGAGAGGAGGAGGAGAGGTGGAGGAGAGGAGGAGAGAGGAGAGGTGGAGGAGAGAGGAGGAGGAGGAGAGGAGAGGTGGAGGAGGAGAGAGGAGGAGGTGGAGGAGGAGAGGTGGAGGAGGTGGAGGAGGGAGGAGGAGGAGGGTGGAGGAGGAGGAGGAGGAGGAGAGGTGGAGGAGAGGAGGAGGAGGAGAGGTGGAGGAGGAGGAGAGGTGGAGGAGGAGGAGGAGGAGGAGGAGGAGAGTGGAGGAGGGTGGAGGAGAGGTGGAGGAGGAGAGAGGTGGAGGAGGAGAGAGGAGGAGGAGAGGAGGAGGTGGAGGAGGAGGGTGGAGGAGGAGAGGAGGAGGAGGTGGTGGAGGAGGAGGAGAGGTGGAGGAGGAGGAGAGGTGGAGGAGAGGGAGAGGAGGAGGAGGAGGTGGAGGAGGAGGAGAGGAGGAGGTGGAGGAGGAGAGGAGGAGAGGAGGAGGAGGTGGAGGAGGAGGAGAGGAGGAGGAGGAGGAGAGGAGAGGTGGAGGAGGAGAGGAGAGGTGGAGGAGGAGGAGAGGTGGAGGAGAGGTGGAGGAGTGTGTTGTGTTCTGCATAGTGTGACACAGAGTATGTTTGAGTTATTTTACCAAAATAACTCTTCTGAACCATGTTGGAGCTGCTGTAGCGTCGCTGTGTGTTAATCAGCTGCTAACAAGAACATGTTGAGGACTAGAAGGATTTGGGTTTCTAATGAAGCCTCGTACTGGACATCTGGCCTCGCAGGTCTTCTGCTAGAAGCTGTTCCCTTTGGGGAAGGAAAGAGACAAAGTCCTGCAGCTACAAAGAGACAAACTACTCAAACTGAGGGTTTTTCACCAGCAACCTTTCATAAGATACGAGGCATCAGACGCCCCCCCCCCCCTCCACTCCATGGATACGTCCCAGTTCTTGTAGCAGATGGTCACGTTGATGAGAACACAGCTACACGTTGTCCTCATGTTGTCCTCATGTTGTCTTCATGTTGCCCTTATGTTGTCCTCATGTTGTCCTCATGTTGTCTTCATGTTGTCCTCATGTTGTCCTCATGTTGTCCTATATCAATGTTCTTTTTAATTCCCCAAAATAACATGATTGATTCCACACAACGCTCTTTGCCAAGTACAAATCTCTACTTTCATTAATTTTGGGGCGTCTTATTCAATTTTATGGCATTTGAAACCAAATTGAAGTGTTTTTGAAATCGTATTGAGAGTAAAAGTTGACAAATTCCAGTCTGTGATTATCATCAACATCCATTCCTTTAATTTTAGTCTCAATAATTCCTAATTTCTGTAAGATGAATTGAGTTTCTGAGGCAAAGATGTTACCAGTTCTCTGTAGAAAGGAGTAACATTTGGGGGGGGTGAGATCTCCAAGGGTACATATGAATATTGTGAAAATTTCCACATTGTTTGACTGAAGTTTGTTTCTTTGTTGGGCGTTTCCCGGCAGGATGAACTGTGCAATGCGTGGATGTAAAGTTAAAGGTGGACACAGCGTTCATTATGAGACTCTCTCACTGGCTTCATGAAGCAAAAAAAAAGTTCAGCGTTGTCTTTTCTCGGAGCGTTGTCATGTCACTGAGCGTTGTCGTCATGTTACTGAGCGTTACAAAACAACTAACAAACAACATACAAATGTCATTTTATTTCAAAAACAGTAGAGAGTTCGACATGAATTGAGTTTCTGAGGCAAAGATGTTATCAGTTCTCTGTAGAAAGGAGTAATCTTTGGGGGGGTTGACATCATGAAGCAATAAAAGTTCAGCGTTGTCACGTAACGGAGCGTTGTTGTCATATTACTTTCATTTTATTTCAAAAACTGAGTTTCAGAGGCAAAGATGTTACCAGTTCTCTGTAGAAAGGAGTAACATTTGGGGGGGTGAGATCTCCAAGGGTCTGTAAATATGAATACTGTGAAATTTTCCACATTGTTTGACTGAAGTTTGTTTCTTTGTTGGGCGTTTCCCGGCAGGATGAACTGTGCAATGCGTGGATGTAAAGTTAAAGGTGGACACAGCGTTCATTATGAGACTCTCTCACTGGCTTCATGAAGCAAAAAAAAAAGTTCAGCGTTGTCTTTTCTCGGAGCGTTGTCGTCATGTTACTGAGCGATACAAAACAACTAACAAACAACATACAAATGTAATTCTATTTCAAAAACAGTAGAATTCGACATGAATTGTGTTTCTGAGGCAAAGATGTTATCAGTTCTCTACAGAAAGGAGTAACATTTGGGGGGGTTGAGATCATGAAGCAATAAAAGTTCAGCGTTGTCATGTCACGGAGCGTTGTTGTCATGTCACTGAGCGTTGTCGACATGTTACTTTCATTTTATTTAAAAAACTGAGTTTCAGGGTTTCAAAGATGTTACCAGTTCTCTGTAGAAAGGAGTAATGTTTGGGGGGGTTGAGATCTCCAAGGGTCTGTAAATATGAATACTGTGAAATTTTCCACATTGTTTGACTGAAGTTTGTTTCTTTGTTGGGCGTTTCCCAGCAGGATGAACTGTGCATTGCGTGAATGTAAAGTGTTTTGCCTTTGACGCCGTTGACCATCAGATTTTATTACTCAGATTGGAAACATGGGCCGGCCAGTCTGGTCCAGTCTTAAACTGGTTCACAACTTACCTGCTAGATAGGCAATTCTTTGTGTCTATTGGGGATTTTGTCTCGGACAAAATGACCATTATGTGTGGAGTTCCCCAAGAATTCTTGGACCATTATTGTTTAATTTCTACATGCTCCCACTTGCACGTTATAAAGAAAGACAACATAAATTACCACAACTATTCAGATGATTCACAGCGATACATATCGATACTAATCATCCCATTGCTTATACATCTGCACTGGCTTCCAGTTGCCTACAGAATACATTTTAAAGTCCTGCTCCTGGCATACAAGGCCCTACACAACCCCCACCTACCTCACTGACCTCCTGGAAGCTTCCACCCCTGCCCCCTCACTGAGATCCTCCTCAGTAGGTCTCCTGCATGTCCCTAGTGTGAGCCTCAGCACCCTGGGAGAGAGGGCTTTCAGCTCCACTGCCCCTAACCCCATAGGTATTACCCTAATAGGTGTGACTGAGTACTGTTTAAGCTGGTGTCCAAGAGATTCTCCTAGCTTCTAACTGTCTTCTTCCGAATGTCTACCCCGGTAAATCTGAAACGGCACCTGACTGAATAGCCATAGATCCAGATAACCCCCCCCAGCCACGCCCGTTAATGACAGCTCTCTTCTCATTGATCAGGGCACTTGGTGTGGTTGCTAGGATAGTATTCAGTGGCCAGGAAAATAGGCCCCAGGGATAAGTTCATTTCGTTGGCTAGAGCAACCTATAGGAACCTTTAAAGATGTTAAACACACTTTACCTAATTCTTAATAAAGAAATAAATTCAAGGTCTGCTACTTGTACTTTAAATGCAATATGTTTTATTACAAAATGAATCAAGGACAAGCATACAACTTAAAGTGGTTCAACTTAACATGATTAACTCAATGATTCAAACTTAGACCGATTAAAACTTTATAAAATGATGAAAGGTTTCAGATTCAAACCGGATTATAAAGCTGAGCTTGGGTCATATGGAGATGGTCCTTTTTGGAGAAAGAGAGCGGGGAGTAAATCATCTCGGCCGAGGAGATATTATCCCCTCTTCTGCTGAGCTGGAGGATCCTTAAAAAACTTGAGGCTTTGTCCAAAGCCCTCAAATAGTTTTTGTAAATCCTCAGCCGTCGCTGCAGCTGAAACAGAGAATAACTTCAGAGTCCGAGGACTCTTCAGTTGGATTGGTCGTCGTGGTTACCCTCTGTGGTCTGTCCCATAAAATCCACTGAAGAGAATTTCTGAAGTGTTCTCTAGCTGTTTGCTGTTCAAATCCCAATCTTTTATTTGAGGTCCTGTGGTCCAGTGCTGTTCTGGGTCCAGTCCATTGCCTTCTGAGATCCTCCGAGGAATAACGCTGTTCGCTCTTTGTCTTCCCTTTTTATATCTTTCTTGGAACACACACATCTCTAACTTTCCTCACATACACACACATGTTCAGATACACACATCTCTGCTCTGCACACACATTTCCCTTCCTGCTCTGGGCATGTCCTAACAGATCCCTCTCACTTCCCTTATTCTCTACACACACATTTCATCACATGCTTATTCATAATCACATTTAAAATCATAACCTCCGTCATTCTGTCTTCTGGTTATAATCATATTTTAGTTGATTACATTATAATTGTTCCACCAAATACATCACATTCTTTACTTCTACTTAACCAGTTCCATAATCGTCTGAAAAGTACCTAATTATTACTATTGGTTACTATAAAGGTTATACTCATTTGTGTTATTTAGTTGGAAAATACCTTGCAGGTACAAGACTCAATAGTCACTGTTTGCACATCTGTCCCTTGAGTTGTAAAGGACAGAGCGGGACAGCTCACATGAGGCTCGTTGGAGACGAGCTGCACCTCGCCTGTAAAGGGGACGAGAGCCGGGGGACGGGGGCCAGAATCCGCTCCCAAGTCGGACAGTTTCCAGATGTTTCCGCAGCCTTCAGGCTGGACAGGAAGTGACAGGAACACTGTGGTTTGATTTAATAAAATGTTATCAGACCCATATATCAGCTGGTCCACAGTCTCTAGTTGTTTTTATTATGACAGAGTAGCTCTCAAAAAGCTCTACATGAGATCTGTTGCTGGTTTTAATAAACAACAGACTGGAGATGATCTGTAATCTGAACAGATTTAGTCTCTCTGACTTCTAAACGTCACTATCAGCCACACAACATGTGTTCTGGACAGAATACGCCTTCAAATTAAACTAATAGTTAACATCCCTCCAATTCAAAATCAATAAAAAGTTTATAAAAATGTCAACATGTTAAGTTGATTCTGAACCAATCAGCTGTTAGATCAACTGAGAGGGCGGCGTTTCCCAGCATGCTCTGCTGGGTCAGCCTGGGTCTTACAGTCGGTGAAAAGCAACTGTGCTGCCTGCGTCTCAGAACTGAGTCCACTACGGTTCAAAGCAGAGGGTTAAAACTATTTACATGAATGACAGGACTACCCCTTCAAAGGGAGGGAGCCTAATATGTAGTCGTAGCCATGACAACATACATGCTGTTCAGAAGATAGAGTTACTGCTGGTCAGCCTTCAACGTGGAGAGAAGATCAGAATATAACAACACAGCTATCAGGGCATGAGGAGGAGGAGGAAGAAACAGCTTGGCTCTGAAACATGTTCACAACGAGGCAGTGTGAATGCGCTGGTGTTTTTTAAGGTGACCACTCTGAGAAAAGGTTTTCCCACATTGATCACAGCTGTACGGCTTCTCTCCAGTGTGAATGCGCTGGTGCTTTTTAAGGTGATCACTCTGAGAAAACGTTTTCCCACATTGTTCACACCAGTACGGCTTCTCTCCAGTGTGAATGAGCTGGTGAGATTTAAGGCTACCACTCTCAGAAAAGGTTTTCCCACATTGATCACAGCTGTACGGCTTCTCTCCAGTGTGAATGCGTTGATGTGTTTTTAAGTGACTCTGTTGTGTGAAAGCTGCCCCACATTGATCACAGCTGTACGGCTTCTCTCCAGTGTGAATGCGCTGGTGAGATTTAAGGCTACCACTCTCAGAAAAGGTTTTCCCACATTGATCACACGAGTACGGCTTCTCTCCAGTGTGAATGCGTTGATGTGTTTTTAAGTGACTCTGTTGTGTGAAAGCTGCCCCACATTGATCACAGCTGTACGGCTTCTCTCCAGTGTGAATGCGTTGATGTCTTTTTAGGGTACTCTGTCGTGTGAAAGCTGCCCCACATTGATCACAGCTGTACGGCTTCTCTCCAGTGTGAACTCTCTGATGAATCTTTAGATATCTTGATGCTGTGAAGGTTTTGTCACAGAAATGAAAGCGGTGATGTTTGACTCCTCTTCCTCTCCGTTTCTAGACAGAAAAACAGAGAGTGAGTTAGTGAGGTGCCGCTGTAGAGATCTATCTTAAACTAGAAACTATGTCCACATTTAGAGCATGTCTGTGGAACATAGTTTGACTGATGCATTACCTTTCTTAATTATCTGCCAACATCCCCATTATGGAGTTGCATTATGGGAAATGTAACATCCAGTGTATGTTAGCTTGTGATATATAAACTACTTTTGATTTCATGTGTGGCCTCCCTTTTTATTGCCAGCCTTTAGCCAGGTTGTAACACATGGAGGGATCATCAGGATTTTTAGTGCTGGGAAAGTTGTAAATGTAACATTTTCCCAGATTTTTACATTGCACTTGTATCTGTAGGGGTTATCGTGTTGTCTTTATGTTGCTGGACTAGGTCTACTGCAGTAAAGTCATTTGGAACCATTGTCCCTGATAGACATTAGCAATGAGGGGCACCAGTTGACCTTTGACCTTTTGTTTTAGCTTGTTGTTGTTGCTAAATCAACCTTGTATCTCCAGCAGTATTGGGCAGTAACGATACTAGTTTAACTACTTCTCAGTAGCGTCACTGGTTTCTGAATCAAACAGCTTTTCAGAGGTTTTACCTCTTTTACTGATCAAGTAATGTGGTATTGTCCACACAAGCTACATTTCCTCAAGCATTTCTGAAGCTCAGCAGAGCTTTCTGCTGAGCTCTGAAATAAAACTGCTGAGGATCACTGATGCCACTGACAAACACTGGCGCATATGTCCTGATCATGGAGGTTTAAAGAATAACTTTGATGTATGTAAAGGTTCTGAGTCATCCAGGATATAGTATCCAAGAAGGGTTCAAATCAAGGGCAACTGGACTTGGTTAAAGGTCGTTGAAGACATTTCGTCTAGCACAAAAACGAGATCAAGGGTAGAAGCGGCCAAAATGGGTTTCCTCAGGAGGGGGGGCTGGCGTCTCCCTTAGAGATCGGGTGAGAAACTCAGTCATCCGAGAGGAGCTCGGAGTAGAGCTGCTGCTCCTTTGCGTTGAAAGGAGCCAGTTGAGGTGGTTCGGGCATCTGGTGAGGATGCCTCCTGGGGGCCTCCTTAGCGAGGTGTTTCAGGCACGTCCAGCTGGAGAGTGCTGCACCTCCATAGTCACCGGACCTGAACCCAATCGAGATGGTTTGAGGTGAGCTGGACCGCAGAGT
The DNA here is from genome assembly GCA_013375575.1 of Percina caprodes. Taxonomy (NCBI): domain Eukaryota; kingdom Metazoa; phylum Chordata; class Actinopteri; order Perciformes; family Percidae; genus Percina; species Percina caprodes. The sequence goes on from JABXJD010000328.1 coordinate 166,658, forward strand.
GAAGGCAAAAGTGCCAACAAGTGCTGAGCATTCTGGGAACTCCTTCAAGACTGTTGGGAAACCATTTCAGGTGACGACCTCTTGAAGCTCATCAAGAGAATGCCAAGAGTGTGCAAAGCTGTAATCAGAGGAAAGGGGGCGGGGGACTAGAATAGTTTCATGAAGAAACTAGAATATAAGACATGGTTTCAGTTATTTCAGACATTTTGTTAAGTACCTAATTCCACGTGTGTTCATTCATAGTTTTGATGCCTTCAGTGATAATCTACAATGGAAATAGTCATGAACATAAAGGAAACACATTGAATGAGAAGGTGTGTCCAAAATGTTTGGCCTGTACTAAAAAAAAAAAAAAAATCCCCTTCTCACCCCTTGTGGGGTGGTATGTGTCATCCTCCAGCTCGGGTCCTCTACCAGAGGCCTGAGAGTTTGAGGGTTCAGTATCTTAGCTGTTCCTAGGACTGCCCTCTTCTGGACAGAGACCTCTGATGTTTTTCCTGAAATCTGCTGTAGCCACTCTCCCAGTTTGGGGGTCACAGCCCCCCAGTGCTCCGATTACCACCGGCACCACTGTTGCTCTTACTTTCCACATCTTTTCTAGCTCCTCTTTCAGCCCTTGGTATTTCTCAAGCTTCTCGTGTTCCTTCTTCTTGATGTTGCTGTCGCTTGGTATCGCCACATCTATCACTACTGCCTTCTTCTGCTGTTTGTCCATCAACACGATGTCTGGTTGGTTAGCCATCACCAGTTTGTCAGTCTGGATCTTGAAATCCCACAGGATCTTAGCTCGGTCGTTCTCGACTACCTCTACAGCACCTGGTTACTGGCTCCACCTATTATTCCACTTAGCATTATTCATCATTCTCATTCTCATATCTCACTTATTATTTATTATTCACTATTTACTCATCATTCCCATTCTCACATCTCTTTTATTTGTTATTTATTCATCATCCTATTTCCTATTTCAGAACTGTCCATAATGTTCATACTGTTCCTATAATAACATACTATTTATCCCAGTTTCCTTGCACTATGCTCCATATTTAAATTTTTGTTCTGTTTATAGTATGTATATATTGTGTATATATTAGTGTGTATATTTTTGTTTTGCTTGTTTTGTATGTAAGCACATTGTGAGCAACGATGCTCCAAAAAAAAATTCCTCGTATGTGTCCTCATACCTGGCAATAAAGCTGATTCTGATTCTGATTCTTAGGAGGTGTCTTCCATTTTGACCTTGGGACTTCCAGCCCATACTCGTGGCAGATGTTCCTGTACACTATGACAGCTACCTGGTTATGGTGTTCCATGTACGCTCTTCCTGCCTGCATCTTACACCCTGCTGTTATGTGCTGTACTGTCTCAGGGGCATCCTTGCACAGTCTGCACCTGGGGTCCTGCCTGGTGTGGTAGATCCCAGCCTCTATTGATCTTGTACTGAGTGCCTGCTCTTGTGCTGCCATGATTAGAGCCTCTGTGCTGTCCTTCAGTCCAGCCTTTTCCAGCCACTGGTAGGATTTCTTGATATCAGCCACTTCTTCTATTTGTCTGTGGTACACGCCGTGCAGCGGCTTGTCCTCCATGATGGTTCTTCATCTTCCTTGTCCTCACCTTCGGGTTTCTGCTGCCTGAGGTATTCACTAAGCCCTTCATCTTTGGTGGCCATCTTTCCGATGTACTCCTGGATCTTCGTTGTTTCATCCTGGATAGTGGTCTTGACACTCACTAGCCCTTGGCCTCCCTCGCTACGCTTGGTGTACAGTCTCAGGGTGCTGGATTTGGGGTGAAACCCTCCATGCATTGTGAGGAGCTTTCTGGTCTTGATGTCAGTAGCCTCTATCTCCTCCTTTGGCCAGTTTATTATACCAGCGGGGTATCTGATGACTGGCAGGGCGGATGTGTTGATGGCTCGGATCTTTATATATATATATATATATATATATATATATATATATATATATATATATATATATGCACACACACACATATATATACATACATACATATATATATATATATATATATATATATATACACTCACCGGCCACTTTATTAGGTACACCTGTCCAACTGCTCGTTAACACTTAATTTCTAAGCAGCCAATCACATGGCGGCAACTCAGTGCATTTAGGCATGTAGACATGGTCAAGAGAATCTCCTGCAGTTCAAACCGAGCATCAGTATGGGGAAGAAAGGTGATTTGAGTGACTTTGAACGTGGCATGATTGTTGGTGCCAGAAGGGCTGGTCTGAGTATTTCAGAAACTGCTAATCTACTGGGATTTTCACGCACAACCATCTCTAGGGTTTACAGAGAATGGTCCAAAAAGAAAAACATCCAGTGAGCGGCAGTTCTGTGGCGGAAATGCCTTGTTGATGCCAGAGGTCAGAGGAGAATGGCCAGACTGGTTCGAGCTGATAGAAGGGCAACAGTGACTCAAATAACCACCCGTTACAACCAAGGTGGGCAGAAGAGCATCTCTGAACGCACAGTACGTCGAACTTTGAGGCAGATGGGCTACAGCAGCAGAAGACCACATCGGGTGCCACTCCTTTCAGCTAAGAACAGGAAACTGAGACTACAATTTGCACAAGCTCATCGAAATTGGACAATAGAAGATTGGAAAAACGTTGCCTGGTCTGATGAGTCTCGATTTCTGCTGCGACAGTCGGATGGTAGGGTCAGAATTTGGCGTCTACAACATGAAAGCATGGATCCATCCTGCCTTGTATCAACGGTTCAGGCTGGTGGTGGTGGTGTCATGGTGTGGGGAATATTCTTTTGGCACTCTTTGGGCCCCTTGGTACCAATTGAGCATCGTTGCAACGCCACAGCCTACCTGAGTATTGTTGCTGACCATGTCCATCCCTTTATGACCATAATGTACCCAACTTCTGATGGCTACTTTCAGCAGGATAATGCGCCATGTCATAAAGCTGGAATCATCACAGACTGGTTTCTTGAACATGACAATGAGTTCGCTGTACTCAAATGGCCTCCACAGTCACCAGATCTCAATCCAATAGAGCATCTTTGGGATGTGGTGGAACGGGAGATTCGCATCATGGATGTGCAGCCGACAAATCTGCGGCAACTGTGTGATGCCATCATGTCAATATGGACCAAACTCCCTGAGGAATGCTTCCAGCACCTTGTTGAATCTATGCCACGAAGAATTGAGGCAGTTCTGAAGGCAAAAGGGGGTCCAACCCGTTACTAGCATGGGGTACCTAATAAAGTGGCCGGTGAGTGTATATATATATGTATGTGTGTGTGTGTCTTTATCTACTTATCTCTAAATAGTCGAAGGTGGTAGAAATGTACATTAGGATGAACTTGAATGCTCATTATATGAAAGGCCCTGAGGAGATTATCCACTCTGATTCCACCCCCCGGCCTTTATTTGCCCGTGTTGCCCCCCCGGCCTTTATTTGCCCGTGTTGCCCCCGGCCACTATCAGAGGGGAGTTTAATGACTACCGGTTTTTCTTTGAGGAATTACGGTATAATATATAAATCCTAAAAGACATTTGTGAAACCCTCTTTGTGCGTTCATTAATATTGAGATTAGATTTCTGGGAGTCTTCAGTCTGGAGGAACCTCTTTCCTTCACTCACCTCCTCCTTCTTCCTCTTGCTCCCTCGCTCCTCTGAGTCTCCCGAGGCCTCCTGACACCTTTCCTCTTTCCCTCCTCCTCCTCCTCCTCCTCCTCCTCGTGTTTCTGCAGGTACTCGGTGATCAGGTCCAGGTCCAGGTGGTCTTGCGGCTCCCATGTGTTCTCCTCACTGGAAAGGTGAGTGCAGACAGAAGAACATCTCACACTTTGTTTTTAGACAATCCATTCTCCCTCTAATTCATCATTCCTATTAGTCCTTTTTTCTATTTCTAAGGTTATTTATTTGCAATATGTAAATATATTATATATATCAGGACCAAGACCACCAAGTATTAATATTATAGACTCATACTTACTCTGAGAACCCCTTCCATTTCAGCAGAAACTCTACTCTTCCCTTCACCACTCTGTGGTCCAACACCTTCTCCACCACATACTCCTCCTCCTCCTCCTCCTCCTCCTCCTCCACCTCCTCCTCCTCCTCCTCCTCCTTCACTGTTACAGGCTCCTCCTCCTCCTTCACTGCTGCTGCAGGCTCCTCCTCTTCCTCCTCCTCGTCCTCCTCTTCCTCCTTTGCCGTTGCAGGTTTCTCCTCCTCCTCTTCTACCATCACTGTTGTAGGTTGCTCCTCCTCCTCTTCCTCTTTCATTGCTGCTGCAGGCTGCTCCTCCTCCTCTTCCTCCTTCACTGTTGCAGGCTGCTCCTCCTCCTCCTCCTCCTTTCCTGCTCTGGTGGCCAGCTTGCCGTCTGCTGAGGACTCCTTTGGTAGACCCAAGGGGGAAACATGCAGAGATAATGATACAAGGGTTAGAAGAACTAATGGGAGGTGTGAGTGAATTCTAGCTGACCATGTTTTACTAGATTCAGATCTTCTGTTTGAATGGAGACAATGCGAGGGCTGATGAGGGACCAATCCAGAGGACTTCAGAGTGTCAAGTATCTCCTGCATTCAGACTGAAAGAACTACTAAAATGGAAGCCACCAAAGTCATTAACGGAGCTCCACGCTACATGCACAGTAGCCTGGATCAACGCCAGTTCATTTAGCAGAACATCACCAGATGTTCCTCGCCTTGCACAACTCACTTTGTTTCAGGAAACAACAACAAACTTTGAGCTAGCGAGCTCCACGCTGAAAATGGAAAGTTTAGAAAAAGGTTTTGATGGTGCAACAAGGCCGGCCTGGTTGGTTCTTTAAGGGAATAACTGGAAAGATTCCCAAAGACTAAGGTGTGTCTCAAATCGTGCACTTCTGTACTAAATACTAACTATTTGAGTACATAGTGCGGTCAAATGGAGTGCACTTATAGCACCCGGATGGTGCACTCAAAATGGCCAGAAAGTTGAGTGTGGATCGATGGACACTTTCCACAGTCAACGGTCACCTTGGCAACGTAGCGGAAGGGGCGGAGCTAACAACCGTTACCGATGGAGCAATACTAATGTAAGTTGAACGTGAGTCTTTGTGCTATACTTATAACATATAAGCCACCTGTATATGTATATTTGGTTAATTTTACAGTCGGTAATGATTTTTGTACCACGGATTTTAACCTTTATTGGTACCGTAATTTGACGTGCTAGCAAGCTAACCTTAGCTAGCTAACAGCGGCAGTTTAACCAGATTGGCAAATAAGTTCTAAGCTAACGTTACATGTGTTGTAGTATATTGTTGTTTGTGTTAAACTATCTTCCCGCTGTAGAAGATTTTAGTGTTAAGTGTGTGATCTTAACAAGTTGTTACATATTCCGATCGATCAGCTGATTGCCGGTAACGTTAACAGTAGCGTAATGTTAAAACGTCTCCGCTGTCACTGCCTCCACCTGATGTAGATCCTGTATAACCCGTCTCTTCAGGGACAAACGAGGAATAGAGGTCCGTCATTTAGGGGCGACGATGGCCATCAGACCGTAGAAGGATCCCCTGGAGACTCTGAAGTCCCCCCTCATGTCCCTATCCCCATCAGACTAGCTACGGCCTGTGGGGGCTATAGACCACCATCATGTCCCTATCCCCATCAGACTAGCTACGACCTGGGGGGGCTATAGACCACCATCATGTCCCTATCCCCATCAGACTAGCTACGACCTGGGGGGGCTATAGACCACCATCATGTCCCTATCCCCATCAGACTAGCTACAACTTGGGGGGGCTATAGACCACCATCATGTCCCTATCCCCATCAGACTAGCTACGGCCTGGGGGCTATAGACCACCATCATGTCCCTATCCCCATCAGACTAGCTACAACCTGGGGGGGCTATAGACCACCATCATGTCCCTATCCCCATCAGACTAGCTACGACCTGGGGGGGCTATAGACCACCATCATGTCCCTATCCCCATCAGACTAGCTACGGCCTGGGGGGAGCCTGCAGAACTACAAGCACATTTTTAAATAAAACTATATTAAAAGTATTTAACTTTGTTATCTCTTGTATTACACGTTGCATGACTGCTGCAAGCATATAATGAATATAGAGGAATGGGCTCTATTACATGGTAATGTAAGTATGGGATGGTAAGGGCGGTTACCTCTGCTCTCACTATTATATCGTCATGTATGAAGACCATTTACAACAAAGATACAACTTAGAATAAAAGATGTAATGATGTTTTGTCTTCTAGGTAAGTTGTAAGGGTAATGTCTTATCTAAGGGACACAAGGATGTCCTCATGAAACCGTTGAGTTTATATTAATATATTAACGTTACTTATTTTTAGAGCAGAAACATAAGTGTATATACATAAAATAGTGGTCTGCAAAGAATAGGTATAATTAATGGATTGAAAAGAGAGAGAGCAGTAACCAGAACGAATATTACGATACTGTTGTGTGGACTGTTTTCAGCTAATGGGGGGGGGGGCATCATCCTGGCGTGACACTGAGCAAATAAAAACAAAATCACATTTATTTATGTTAAAGTATCAAAAACAAGGAATTATTCACGAAAAACTGTTGCTGTAGCTCAGCTAGCTCCGTGTAGCTGTAGCTCAGCTAGCTCCGTGTAGCTGTAGCTCAGCTAGCTCCGTGTAGCTGTAGCTCAGCTAGCTCCGTGTAGCTGTAGCTCAGCTAGCTCCGTGTAGCTGTGGGCTAACGTTAGCTTCATGTAATGTAGAATAAGCTGGAGGTTAGCTCCCTAAACTTTCCAAGTAGCTTGCCTGAGACATGGGACCGTGATTAATATGTTATTAGACCTGAAAGGAAGAGGGCGACTTGCTGAAGTTCAGCGTCCATCCTGCTGTTGAACGTGTAAATATGACCAGCTGGAACGTTACTCACCACCGGAGACTCTGCGGTGCGTTCAGGTACACAATCAGACGCAGGGCAGCAGAAACGCTCAAGTTGTGTTCCTATTGTGAGTCCAAAGCGAGCAAAACTCTGTACGGACGATTTATATCTCCATAGCAACAACAGCAACCCGTCCAGCATGAGAAGAGGAGTGTGATTCACGTATTTACGTTTCCGAAGGCGGCGACAAGATGTCCCGCCCTATCCTGCCTTACTCTGCTCTGATTGGCTTACCATTGCATTCTTTCTGCAACCCTAACCAATCACACTCCTCATGCCTTAACGTAACCAATCCGACCAACGAAGGCAACGTGTATTATCCAATCAGAGGCAGAGTAGAGCGGGCCAAAACGTCAAGACAAACACACACACACACACACACACACACACACACACACACACACACTTTTGTACAAAATAACCCTTTTAGCGATGTCCTGGTTCAGGTTCATAACTGCACTGTAACTTTTATTCCTGTGTTTTAACTGTTTTTATTTTTTTTAACTGTTTTTATTTTTTTAACTGTTTTTGTGTAAAGCACCTTGAATTGCCCTGTTGCTGAAATGTGCTCTACAGATAAAGCTGCCTTGCCTTATTTAGAAGTGAACCCAATAATCACACTGAAACCAAGCAGACTGTGTGGAAGGCTTTTGCTCTTTAGCTCAAAATATAATGAATTGAACACACATGATTAATATAATGCACTACGTATATATGTTTATGAGCACACATGATATGAATATATTTTATTCCAACAACACACACCTACCTTTGTACAAAACCGGCATTCCAACATTAATATTCTTCCATAGTGTAACCAGGTTCTGATCAGCCTCCAACTTTACCTGTAAAAAAATAACACCTCAAGGTGGATCACTACTTAAATACTTTCAGCGATGTCCTGGTTCAGGGATAAAGATAAGATAGAAATCAAATGCACTGACACTCAATAACTAATTAGTCTTTGGCTGTAGATGATTACTGACTTCACGCAGAGAAATGAAAACACAACCGCACTGGAACTCTTTTATTTTATATTTTATTATTATTTCAAATGTCCAACAATGACTGTAACACTCCCATCTACTAACCCAACATGTCCGGTAATAACAACATATGTTCTGGCCAGTAAAAACCTCCATGTTTAAGTGTTGCTGCAGCAACAGTCCCTTCAGTCTAGTCGTTTACACCCAGTACCTGTTCAGCTCAGACACGATCCTCCAACTCCACGGGAGGGAGAGACCTCATCCATGAGATACTCAGGCCTGAAGTTCAGAGTCCAGCCCGCTGTCCACCACGCTCTCTCTCCCGCTGTCCACCACGCTCTCTCTCCCGCTGTCCACCACGCTCTCTCTCCCGCTGTCCACCACACTCTCTCCCGATGTCCACCACGCTCTCTCCCGCTGTCCACCACGCTCTCTCTCCCACTGTCCACCACGCTCTCTCTCCAGCTGTCCACCACGCTCTCTCTCCCGCTGTCCACCACGCTCTCTCCCGATGTCCACCACGCTCTCTCTCCCGCTGTCCACCACGCTCTCTCTCCCGCTGTCCACCACGCTCTCTCTCCTGCTGTCCACCACGCTCTCTCTCCCACTGTCCACCACGCTCTCTCTCCCGCTGTCCACCACGCTCTCTCTCCTGCTGTCCACCACGCTCTCTCTCTCCACTGTCCACCACGCTCTCTCTCCGCTGTCCTCTCTCTCCCGCTGTCCACCACGCTCTCTCCCGCTGTCCACCACGCCCTCTCTCCGCTGTCCACCACGCTCTCTCTCCACTGTCCACCACTCTCTCTCCCGCTGTCCACCACGCTCTCTCTCCGCTGTCCACCACGCTCTCTCTCCGCTGTCCACCACGCTCTCTCTCCGCTGTCCACCACGCCCTCTCTCGCTGTCCACCACGCTCTCTCTCCTGTCCACCACGCTCTCTCCCGCTGTCCACCACGCTCTCTCTCCGCTGTCCACCACGCTCTCTCGCTGTCCACCACGCTCTCTCTCCGCTGTCCACCACGCTCTCTCTCCCGCTGTCCACCACGCTCTCTCTCCGCTGTCCACCACGCTCTCTCTCCCGCTGTCCACCACGCTCTCTCTCCCGCTGTCCACCACGCTCTCTCTCCCGCTGTCCACCACTCTCTCTCTAAATGATAATAAATGGAATAAAGTGTAAATCAGTCACCACAGGAAACCGATTCTGTAGAAAATAAGATGTAAAATATATGAATATGTACATTTGTTCCCTTGATTGAAAATAAATCAATACCTGAAATGAGATCAGTGATTAGTTTACTCTGACAGGAGAGATGATCAGAGGGGCAGAGTTTTCTTCATCATCATTCAGACAGGGACAGAAGAATGGGAAGAGTTTCTCAGTGAAGGAGCAGCCAGTAAAGGAGTAGATAAGAGCTGCAGCATCTACGTCATAAAAGGAGACCAGACCCTCCTGATAATCCACAAACACCCCCACCTTCTGAGGAGGAGACTTCAGAGAGAGAAGGACTCGAGGGTCAGCACACGCTTCGTACTCATTTCCATTTCTCAACCATATCGTCCAGTAACCATTCTGAGGGCCCAGTGTGATGTCTTCCTTCCTGCTGATCGACTCTCTGGCCACTCCTAAAGTCCATTTAGTCTTTCCTTTAACTTGAACCTCAAAGTAAAATCTGCCTGAAGAGAAACTCTGTTTTCCTAAAACACAAACACAATCAGAAAATCTCTCTGGGTTGTCTGGGAGATTCTTCATCACATCACCAGTATTCACTTGTTTCCCATCATCAGACAGGATGAGCCAGGGATTAGCTGTATCAGGATCAAGAGTCACATCCACTGCATACTGCTGGACCCTCTTCAGCTCGGCTTCAAGCAGCTTCTTCATCTCTTTACTGAGTGTCTCCTCCAGCTGAACCACAGCTTTCACCACAGTCCCCTCATATGATGATGGACGGACGCTGACCTCTGTCCAGTCCTTGGTGGGTGGAGCTTGTTGGATGTTTAGGGACTGGACCCTCTGGAGAAGACGGAGGTGGTCTTCAGAGCGTGAGAGCTGCTCCACCTCAGTGCTTCTCTTCATCAGCTCAGAGATTTCCTGTTCCAGCTCTGTGATGAAAGCTTCGGCCTGTTTTTCTGTTGTTTTCTGCTTCTCTTTGATGGTGTTGATGAGCTCATTCAGGCCTCTCTCAACAGACTCCTTCAGAGAAGTGAAGACCTGAACACCTTCTGCTATCTGTCTGTCTGCATCTTCCTCACTGAGGTCGACTGAGTGTTTGATCTCCTGAATCTTCAGTCGTCTCTTCTGGATCATCTGCTGGATTTCAGCTCCAGTGTTCTTCTGTTTGGATTTTTGTTGAGACTGTCTGAACTGAGCAACCATCTCAGAGATAAAGGTGTTGACCCTCAAATCAGGTCTTCTGGTAAAACGCTCCTTACACAGGGGACACAGGTACTGGTCATTAGTATTCCAGTGTTCAGTGATGCAGTTCTTGCAGAAGTTGTGACCACATGGTATGGTGACAGGATCAGTGAACACATCCAGACAGATGGAGCACAGAAACTGATCTTCAGACTGCAGATAGTTTGCAGCAGCCATATCTACACATAATGGGAATTAAAAGAAAAACATATTCAATATTTATGACAGGGTACACTAATGCCAAGTTGTCAAAACACAAATATGTCCAACAATGTTAACTTTGCATTAAAAGTGTCATAATTTACCAAATGAGACTTAAAGCTATACTGCGTAGTTCCCACCGTCCCCATGAGGAATTCTAAGTAATGACAACAATTCAGCACATAAATGTTGTCGGTTGACACCATGATGAGAAATAGAGAGACTTTTGTAGAGCTGAGAGTCTTAAAGTACCCATATTATGAAAAAATCAAATACACTTCCTGGGATTTGGGGGGTTATTTTGTGTCTCTGGTGCTTCTACACGCATACAGACTTGGAAAAAACACCCTCCATGGTGTTTTGAGTGAGATCTGGTTTCTGAATGTCCTCTGCCTTCAGTCTCCGGGTGAGCTGTTCAGAATCGGCAGGGCCGTCTACGCCCTCGGCCCAAACATTTGGTGTGTGCTAACCACTTTAGCTAACACCACATCAGCTGTTTCTCCAACTTCGGTCAGTACAAGGCAGAATTAGCCGGGAGACTTCTTCTAAACGAGGACACACGTCCAACTTAGCGAGGAATACCTGCAGACGAGGGACGTGGAAGTAGTTCTAAACAGTTTTTTATGTAGATTAGGGTGAACTCATGTGTGTTGTAGCTGTGTTTTGCCTTTGAGAACATGAACAGCATTAGCTTCTAGCTAGTAGCGCTGCACAGTACTAGTTACTGAGCATGTGCAGCTCCCAACAGAGATGGGATAGAATGAGATGTCTCACTCTGGAGATAAAACTAGTGAGATGTCTCACTCTGGAGATAAAACTATTGAGATGTCTCACTCTGGAGATAAAACTAGTGAGATGTCTCACTCTGGAGATAAAACTAGTGAGATGTCTCACTCTGGAGATAAAACTATTGAGATGTCTCACTCTGGAGATAAAACTAGAGAGATGTCTCACTCTGGAGATAAAACTAGTGAGATGTCTCACTCTGGAGATAAAACTAGAGAGATGTCTCTCTCTGGAGATAAAACTAGAGAGATGTCTCACTCTGGAGATAAAACTAGTGAGATGTCACACTCTGGAGATAAAACTAGAGAGATGTCTCACTCTGGAGATAAAACTAGAGAGATGTCTCACTCTGGAGATAAAACTAGTGAGATGTCTCACTCTGGAGATAAAACTAGAGTATGGAAGCGAATAAGAGACATAAGTCTTTGAATTTTAACAGCCCCTGAATACTTAATGTTGAAATATTTTATTTTGAAAATTATGGATCTGAATTTATTTGTTCTCAATTCACCTCTTTGAAATTTAAATTTGAAAATTCTTGGTTTCCATTTTAAAAACATGAATTTCGATACATATTTTTCAATGGTCAAAAATTCAGATACAAAAATACAACTTGTAGAATTTCAGATAAAATAGATTCAAGTTGATCAAATTCGATTGCTGAAATTCAGATCAAAAAATTCAAGTTAAATATTCACACAGTAACATCCGGGCTACCCAGGCTAGAGAAGCAGTTGAGCCTGCATACAATCGAACCGACGTCTGGCCTATCAGAACACGGCCTGTCTGTCATGTGACCCAAGATCTCGGTCGGCACGGATATTGAAACGGTAAACCGCTGTTACCATGACAGCCAGGGGAAACGACGGTGCTCCGGTAAGTTTGCTGTTCATGTCCAACCCAACTCAGGGCTCGATAGAAGTATGTTGTAGCTAAATATGTTTGGAACACATAGCTACGGTTTGTGTGACTTGTGTCTCTATGTAGCTAGCTAAGTCTGCAGGACAACATGTTAGAGCTAGGTAGCTAACGCTAGCGCTTAACAGAGATGGGAAGAACTGTACTAAAGTAGATTTTTCAGATATTTTTTACTTTACTATTTATTTTTGTGGCGACTCCTTACATTTTAACACGAATATTGGTATTTTATACTCCTTATATTTTACAAAATTGACTCGTTACTTTAGTTTTGTACTAAAGGTCGTCATGTCGGAGAAAAGCGCGGACACCGCCCCACACCGCGAGCGGGCGCCCCACACAGCGAGAGAAGTGAGAGAAAAGAAAAAGTACGGAGCCCCGCTGGGGTCAGCTGAGAAAGGGATTCATAACAATCCGTGCTCAAGGATTTATATACGGGAGTAAAATAGGAAAGATATTCCATATATATATATAGTACAGTTCTTCCCATCTCTGTTAAGCGCTAGCGTTAGCTACCTAGCTATAACATGTTGTCCTGCAGACTTAGCTAGCTACATACGACTGATATTGAATTTTTTCAATCTGAATTTCAGCAATCGAATTTGATCAACTTGAATCTATTTTATCTGAAATTCTACAAGTTGTATTTTTGTATCTGAATTTTTGACCATTAAAAAAATATGTATCGAAATTCATGTTTTTAAAATGGAAACCAAGAATTTTCAAATTTAAATTTCAAAGAGGTGAATTCAGAACAAATAAATTCAGATCCATAATTTTCAAAATAAAATATTTCAACATTAAGTATTCAGTGGCTGATAAAATTCAAAGACTTATGTCTCTTATTCGCTTCCATACTAGAGAGATGTCTCTCTCTGGAGATAAAACTAGAGAGATGTCTCACTCTGGAGATAAAACTAGTGAGATGTCACAACATCAAACTACATCAACATAAACAGAATTTCCTCAATCCATATCCTGTTTACATTAAAATATAGAAAGATGTAAAAGTTGATATATCGCCCAGCCCTCGATGTTAAAGGGGTAGAAATGGAAACTAAATGTTGAAGCAGCATGCTGATGAATGAAAAGCACACATGAAGAGCTGAAGTCGTCATATATTCTGTTAGCTTCTGTTCAACCAGCTGTTAGTTCCTGAAATAAAGGCTGTCTTGTTGTTTTAGCCTCGCTAGCAGCACCACACCAAACACTACTATAATGGACCAGGAAGATGACATCATCATCAAACTACAACTTTAAGATTAACACGTGTGATTGGAGTGAGTGGAGCCCCCCCGTAAATTAGAGAACTAAGCTTGTCTAATGAAAAGACAGAGTCATTATCTGAGAGGCCTGAGGGCTCAGTGGCAGGAGCATCTGATCTGGACTGGGACAACCCTCCGTTTGCCAGCTGGCATTTTGCCAGATTCTTGACTGAAGTTATTTATGTGGCAGTCCCGCCCAACCAAAACACCACAAACTGTCCCAGCCTATCACACCTCAGCTCCACCCAAGCCCCGCCCTCTTTGCCCATATTAGGATTACCCGGCTCCAGTAACTGACGGAGACAAACTGCAGGTTTCAACTTGTCCCTTCAGAAACCTCTGGATGTGGTTTTCCTCAGTCTATAGTTCAGGATTAAATAACCCTAATATTAATAAGGATCTTTTATCTTGTTGTTGAGGACGTGTGTCCACAAATCAAAACCAAGACAGATTTACACTTTTGATGGGATGAAGGTTGTGACACACACCTGCCAATCAAAGCAGCTCTCGTTGGGACACACACCTGCCAATCAAAGCAGCGCTCGTTGGGACACTCCCTCATATCTCAGCAGTGAAGTCAGCGGAGATTAAAATCTAACTTGTTTCCTGGTGCTGATTAAATCTGACTCAACTGAACATAAAAAGGCTCATTTTGGCCAAAACGTCCCACATCATAGAATAATTACTGAGTTACTTCAGATCTTACAATAGTGCTGAAAGAATGAATCACTGCTCTCATCTTAAAGTATATCACGTAGCCCCAAAATCTCCCCAATGATGGGCGAGTTCCTCCATCAAAGGTGTGTGATGTTACCTGTCAGGCTGCTCCGCTGTTAAAGTCCCGTTCAGATGAGGTCAAAGAGACGTCGTCCCTTCATCAGCAGACACTGACAGATGCTGCTGCTGTCTGTGTTCATCTGACTGACATCGTCACATCGGCAAACCTTTATATCCAGAAAGGTCATGTGACCTGAGAACAGGACCCGGTCGGACCTGTAGGGCTGCCAGTCAGCGCTCTGATTGGGCAGTTTTCAGGTTAATGATGTAATGAGGGAGGAACAGTCTGAACTCATAACAACATGTAGAAAGAGTTTGTCTCCAAGGAAACTGTTAAACAACAAAACAACCACCAGATGGGAAAAGGATACTTTACAATAACTATGAATGCACCATGAGGCTGGCGAGGCGAGTTTCCAGTGAATGCACCGTGTGCTATTCTTCCAGACAACGGCAGCTGCAGGCTGCTACCTAATCACCCTTCAGGGACACAAACAAAGTTGAAGTTGACAGTGGTTTAATCTTGTTTCCTTTAAGGAATATGAAGACGTTGTTGTCCGTCCAGTGTTGCTCCGCCTCTTACTGCAGCTCTGTTGTTAGGTTGGTTTCCTCATGTTCAGACATGATTTTAGTGACACACAACTTTTCTCTGGCTTATAAATGGTGCATATATCTGCTGTAAATTGAATAAATCTCCCAGGGGAGCATGCCCCCTATGATTTGTCTGAGTCCCCAATGTTACCAACTTCTAAAACCAACTGATTTGAAGACCGCAATGATCGGTTGTGCTCACACAAACTTAAGTTAAATAGATCAACTGAGTTGTGTTTAATTTATTCAATGAGACAATCTGAAATGAAGAGACTACTTCAGACAAAGCTTTCTCTTGGGAAGGGACGAGATGAACAAGATCATGATGAGACCCAAAGAAAAAGGAAGGCACTGTATTCTCACTGCCCCCCCCCCCCCAAACCTAACTGTTGTGCAATGCGCATATTTAGGTCAGGGAAATAAAAACTAAATTTGGAGGTCTGTAACGCTCAAATCCTGGACACAGTCCTGTTTTTGACTTAATCTTACTTTTTCACATAATCTCACATCTGCTTAAGTTTTTATTTCTTGTGATGTACTCTACCTATGTTACTTTATACACTTATCAACTCTTTTTTCTAACTCTTATTTTTTATGTTGACTGTGAGCAATTGCAACTAACAATTTCCCTGAGGGGATGAATAAAGTATTCTGGTTCTGATTAGTTTACTCTGACAGGAGAGATGATCAGAGGGGCAGAGTTTTTACCACCTTCATTATTACCAGTATGGAAGAATGGGAAGAGTTCCTCAGTGAAGGAGCAGCCAGTAAAGGAGTATCAGGTGGTTCAATAGAGTATCAACTCGCCCAGGTGGTTAAAGAGGAGTCTTAACTACCCTCACGGGGGGAAAACTTCTGCCCTCGGAAAGCTGAGGGGTGAGAGAGAAATTAAATGACTAAAATCAAGGAATACAAGTCTTTTGGTTTCCTAGCTCACAACAAGCTCAGGTAGTTTTATTATTTAGTGAATAATCAAAAAACTAGTACAGAATACAGAAATAATCTTTTCCCTTTCTGCCCTAAAAGCAAAGGGTATCAAAATAAGAGAATAGAAAAAACCCGATAAATGGGTATGCTTGTGCTGAAGAGAGAGTCCACATCAACTCATATTTATACTCAAAGTCAAGGCTAAAACCCCCCTCCCTTCTGGAAAACACCACTACGTAATCATACAGGTGGCCAGAGCAGTGGACAGGTTCAGACCAGTTCCACTGTTACAGTAAGTGTGACCCTTAGCACACTTAAAGGGTGCCAAAGGTCACACCTAACGAATATTAGTTTTTAGTTTTAGCCGTTTCTAATATTTAGTTCATACTTTCATACTAGCACACTTTTAAGCAGTATATATATTTTAGCTGTGAGTTACTCTTCACACTTCAAACAGTACATATATTTTTAGTTTTGTTTCTTCGGTTTTAAACTGAACCTCTGTTCAACAATCGCTGCAGCTGAATCAGAGAATAACTTCAGAGTCCGAGGACTCTTCAGTTGGATTGGTCGTCGTGGTTACCCTCTGTGGTCTGTCCAGTAAAATCCACTGAAGAGAATTTCTGAAGTGTTCTCTAGCTGTTTGCGGTTCAAATCCCAATCTTTTATTTGAGGTCCTGTGGTCCAGTGCTGTTCTGGGTCCAGTCCATTGCCTTCTGAGATCCTCCGAGGAATAACGCTGTTCGCTCTTTGTCTTCCCTTTTTATATCTTTCTTGGAACACACACATCTCTAACTTTCCTCACATACACACACATGTTCAGATACACACATCTCCCTTCCTGCTCTGGGCATGTCCTAACAGATCCCTCTCACTTCCCTTATTCTCTACACACACATTTCATCACATGCTTATTCATAATCACATTTAAAATCATAACCTCCTTCATTCTGTCTTCTGGTTATAATCATATTTTAGTTGATTACATTATAATTGTTCCACCAAATACATCACATTCTTTACTTCTACTTAACCAGTTCCATAATCGTCTGAAAAGTACCTAATTATTTCTATTGGTTACTATAAAGGTTATAC
Organism: Percina caprodes; assembly: GCA_013375575.1. NCBI lineage: Eukaryota > Metazoa > Chordata > Actinopteri > Perciformes > Percidae > Percina > Percina caprodes. Next base: position 183,530 of record JABXJD010000328.1, read on the forward strand.
TCATTTGTATTATGTAGTTGGAAAATACCTTGCAGGTACAAGACTCAATAGTCACTGTTTGCACATCTGTCCCTTGAGTTGTAAAGGACAGAGCGGGACAGCTCACATGAGGCTCGTTGGAGACGAGCTGCACCTCGCCTGTAAAGGGGACGAGAGCCGGGGCACGAGGGCCAGAATCTGCTCCCAAGTCGGACAGTTTCCAGATTAGGAAGTGACAGGAACACTGTGGTCCCAGTTAATAAAATGTTATCAGACCCATATATCAGCTGGTCCACAGCCTCTAGTTGTTTTATTATGACAGAGTAGCTCTCAAAAAGCTCTACATGAGATCTGTTGCTGATTTTAATAAACAACAGACTGGAGATGATCTGTAATCTGAACAGATTTAGTCTCTCTGACTTCTAAACGTCACTATCAGCCACACAACATGTGTTCTGGACAGAATACGCCTTCAAATTAAACTAATAGTTAACATCCCTCCAATTCAAAATCAATAAAAAGTTTATAAAAACATCATCATGTTAAGTCGATTCTGAACCAATCAGCTGTTAGATCAACTGGGAGGCCGGCGTTTTCCCAGCATGCTCTGCTGGGTCCGCCTGGGTCTTACAGTCAGTGAAAAGCAACTGTGCTGCCTGCGTCTCAGAACTGAGTCCACTACGGTTCAGAGCAGAGGGTTAAAACTATTTACATGAATGACAGGACTACCCCTTCAAAGGGAGGGAGCCTAATATGTAGTCGTAGCCATGACAACATACATGCTGTTCAGAAGATAGAGTTACTGCTGGTCAGCCTTCAACGTGGAGAGAAGATCAGAATATAACAACACAGCTATCAGGGCATGAGGAGGAGGAGGAAACAACTTGGCTCTGAAACATGTTCACAACGAGGCAGTGTGAATGCGCTGGTGAGATTTAAGGTGACCTCTCTGAGAAAAGGTTTTCCCACATTGATCACAGCTGTACTGCTTCTCTGCAGTGTGAATGTGTTGATGGCTTTTTAGTTGACTCTGTTGTGTGAAAGCTGCCCCACAGTGTTCACAGCTGTACGGCTTCTCTCCAGCTTGGCTCTGAAACATGTTCACAACGAGGCAGTGTGAATGAGCTGGTGCTTTTTAAGGCTACCGCCCTCAGAAAAGGTTTTCCCACATTGTTCACACCAGTACGGCTTCTCTCCAGTGTGAATGCGCTGGTGAGATTGAAGTTGGCCAGACGTAGAAAACATTTTCGCACATTCTTCACACCAGTACGGCTTCTCTCCAGTGTGAATGCGTCGGTGAGATACAAGGTGACCACTCATAGAAAATTTTTCACCACATTGATCACAGCTGTACGGCTTCTCTCCAGTGTGATTGCGCTGGTGAGCTTTAAGGTTACCGCTCATAGAAAATTTTTCACCACATTGATCACAGCTGTACGGCTTTTCTCCAGTGTGAATGCGCTGGTGAGCTTTAAGGCTTCCACTCTGAGAAAATGTTTTCCCACATTGATCACAGCTGTACGGCTTCTCTCCAGTGTGAATGCGCTGGTGAGCTTTAAGGCTTCTACTCTGAGAAAATGTTTTCCCACATTGATCACAGCTGTACGGCTTCTCTCCAGTGTGAATGCGTTGATGGTATTTTAGGTCACACGCTCGTCTGAAAGCTGCCCCACATTGATCACAGCTGTACAGCTTCTCCCCAGTGTGAATTTTCTGGTGAGCTTTAAGGGTACAACTCTGAGAAAATGTTTTCCCACATTGATCACAGCTGTACGGCTTCTCTCCAGTGTGAATGCGTTGATGGTATTTTAGATCACACGGTCGTCTGAAAGCTGCCCCACATTGATCACAGCTGTACAGCTTCTCTCCAGTGTGAATGCGCTGGTGAGCTTTAAGGGTACCACTCTGAGAAAATGTTTTCCCACATTGATCACAGCTGTACGGCTTCTCTCCAGTGTGAATGCGTTGATGGTATTTTAGGTTACACGGTCGTCTGAAAGCTGCCCCACATTGATCACAGCTGTACGGCTTCTCTCCAGTGTGAATGCGTTGATGGGTTTTTAGGTAACACACTTGTCTGAATGCTGCCCCACATTGATCACAGCTGTACGGCTTCTCTCCAGTGTGAATTTTCTGGTGATTCTTTAAACATTTTGATAATGTGAAGGATTTCTCACAGTTCGGACAGTGGTGGGATTTGCGTCCCTCTCCTATCCGTTTCTATAGCAACAGAGAAACAGAGAGAGATAGAGTTAGTGAACACCCTGCTTTAAACCCTGGACTTGCTCTCACCCACAATTTTAACTCTTCACACAATAATGTCTTAGACTGGGTAAGCAAGCCCGATCTGCTGGTGATCTGATGTCACCCTGCAGCTCAGGCTGGAAACCTGGACCTCCATCCTGCTTCCGTTACGTTTGAGGGACCAATCACAAACTGGCTTATCCACCTGCCGCGGTATTGCCGGATTTAACACGATGACGATAGAAAAGCGACCAAGCAGCTTTTTGTTTACATTCAACATGACGGCCACCGAAGCAATGGTGATATCCAGACTAATTATTTATTACAAAATGAAGAAAAATGTGTGCCGCTTGCAGATGTGTTATCATGGAAGCAAACGCACTTTTCATAACTTTTATACAGGTAAAAGCCAGTAAATTAGAATATTTTGAAAAACTTGATTTATTTCAGTAATTGCATTCAAAAGGTGTAACTTGTACATTATATTTATTCATTGCACACAGACTGATGCATTCAAATGTTTATTTCATTTAATTTTGATGATTTGAAGTGGCAACAAATGAAAATCCAAAATTCCGTGTGTCACAAAATTAGAATATTGTGTAAGGGTTACATTTTGAAGACACCTGGTGCCACAAAGTAATCAGCTGATTAACTCAAAACACCTGCAAAGGGCTTTAAATGGTCTCTCAGTCCAGTTCTGAAGCCTACACAAACATGGGGAAGACTTCAGATTTGACAGCTGTCCAAAAGGCGACCATCGACACATTGCACAAGGAGGGAAAGACACAAAAGGTTATTGCTGAAGAGGCTGGCTGTTCTCAGAGCTCTGTGTCCAAACACATTAATAGAGAGGCAAAGGGAAGGAAAAACTGTGGTCAGAAAAAGTGTACAAGCGATAGGGATCACCGCGCCTAGTCAAGATTGTGAAAAAGGGTGTGGACAGCTGCTGGAGTCAGTGCTTCAAGATCCACCACCAAGAGACGCTTGAAAGACATGGGTTTCAACTGCCGCATACCTCGTGTCAAGCCACTGTTGACCAAGAAACAGCGCAAAGCGTCTCACCTGGGCTAAGGAAAAAGAGCTGGACTGCTGCTGAGTGGTCCAAAGTCATGTTTTCTGACGAAAGCAAATTTTGCATTTCCTTTGGAAATCGAGGTCCCAGAGTCTGGAGGAAGACAGGAGAGGCACAGGATCCACGTTGCCTGAAGTCTAGTGTAAAGTTTCCACCATCAGTGATGGTTTGGGGTGCCATGTCATCTGCTGGTGTCGGTCCACTCTGTTTCCTGAGATCCAGGGTCAACGCAGCCGTCTACCAGCAAGTTTTAGAGCACTTCATGCTTCCTGCTGCTGACCTGCTCTATGGAGATGGAGATTTCAGGTTCCAACAGGACTTGGCGCCTGCACACAGCGCAAAATCTACCCGTGCCTGGTTTACGGACCATGGTATTTCTGTTCTAAATTGGCCAGCCAACTCCCCTGACCTTAGCCCCATAGAAAATCTGTGGGGTATTGTGAAAAGGAAGATGCAGAATGCCAGACCCAAAAACGCAGAAGAGTTGAAGGCCACTATCAGAGCAACCTGGGCTCTCATAACACCTGAGCAGTGCCAGAAACTCATCGACTCCATGCCACGCCGCATTAATGCAGTAATTGAGGCAAAAGGAGCTCCAACACAGTATTGAGTATTGTACATGCTCATATTTTTCATTTTCTTACTTTTCAGTTGGCCAACATTTATAAAAACTCCCTTTTTTGTATTAGCCTTAAGTAATATTCTAATTTTGTGACACACGGAATTTTGGATTTTCATTTGTTGCCACTTCAAATCATCAAAATTAAATGAAATAAACATTTGAATGCATCAGTCTGTGTGCAATGAATAAATATAATGTACAAGTTACACCTTTTGAATGCAATTACTGAAATAAATCAAGTTTTTCAAAATATTCTAATTTACTGGCTTTTACCTGTAAGTTCTGAAATATTCTACATTGTTCAGGGAAGTTGTAACGCTGTGATGAAACAGCGAGAGAAAGCGTGGCAGACAACTGGAAGTCTAGAACCCCCCCCCTAGCGGCAGCTAACCTGCAGCCAGGGCTAGTCTAGCAACTCCCCGTTGTCTTGCGAGCTGGAGAAACCAAATCCTGGAGACCTGGAGTTAAGCTCTGAAGTCATTCTTAAAAAAGGAAGATGTGTTCAGAGTTTAAAGGTTAATCTACCAACCGGCATGGCTCTGGTTGGTTGGAGTGCTATCCTATTGGGTGCAGAGGGAATTTGAAAGACAGACGTTTATCCCGCCCCTCGGATTGAGCCCAGCCAATGGAGACCCAACATCTGGATGATGGGTGGCTTGTCAGGCCACTTTGTATGTAAAACAGTACCTATGCTCTCCGTCTTTGCAAGATTGGGAACGATTGAGATTTCTCTTGGCACAGCTACCAGAAGACTTTCAGACAGGTAGCCCACGTCACATCTACGTCGTCAAGCTTCGGTTGGAGGCTGCGCAGTAACGCTCGGCATCACCGGAAAATTGCATCTAATGTCCTTCACTGGTCTTCGTCCAGAACAATGGGAACTACTGGTCCATTTCTTTAATGGCCCCCTCAACAAAACCTGGTAGGTTACAAGACTCCTCTCTGATTGGCTCTGATAGGCTAGTAACAAAATGGACACCTGCCCAGACCCAATACAGAAGAAAAGCACCTGAGAGGTTCATGGGCTACTTACAGCGAAGGACATTTCAACATCTTACCAACTATGTTTCCTCTATATTTATGCAAGTTATTATTAACCAGGGATAATTGGACCAGCTGATATATTTTTGTTTACAAGGAAATGGGGAAAGGTGGATGTTCCTTGAAAGGAAGAATGAACAGGTGTAGTAGAAGAAATGTATATGACGGAGAAACTGACACACCGCCTGAGACTACAACAAGCACAGCTGGAAATAAGAAATCAACAATATTCAGAACCAAAACCACGAGGCCACGAGGACTATGGACAGAAACAAATGATTTACATGAACATTGATTATGGATTGTCTGTGTGAGTTTTATAATAAAACTTTAGAGCGGTTGCTGTTGTTAACATGTTATTTCCCCTCTACACTGTTCACTACGGCAAAAGGTTTTCCCCGGTGTGTGCAGGGTAGCGCATGCGTGGAGGAGGAAGTTGGTTGTGCGGTTGATGGTGGACATGTGTGTCTAAGCTAGCTGTGTACTCAATAAAGGTTAGAACTGAGTAAACGTGTTTATTAGAAGTAACAGTTGTGTCCTGAACACTGACCTGAACATGGCTGCTATCAGAGGCCCAGTCTGCTGCTGGTCTTCTGGGGACCTCGTTGCTCCGCTGCTCCTGGTCCTGGTTGTCCTCCTCCATTCCTCTCTGGTCCTGAAGTCCAGCAGATCTCCACTGTGGCTGCTGGACTCCCTCTGGATTCTGTTCAGTCCAAATCAAAGCAGGCAGAGATATTCAGGAGCTGCTGTCTCCTCTCGTTCTCCTCACATCCTCACACAACTAAAAGAAGAGTCTGGAAACTCAAAGCAGCGGCTGTCCAACTGCTCCATTTCCTTCCTCCTACAACATCAACTCGGAGTAGTTTGGAGAAAACTGCATTATATTCCACTGGGAAGAAATCTAAAGGGAAAACATGGACTTTGGAGTTAACACACACAACTTTATTAGGTCATTTCCCCTCACACTGCTACGGTGGCACACACACACACACACACACACACACAAGTATGCTGAATGTTCAGGGCTACAGTCTTTGGGCAGAACCCTAACCTTCCATCTGTATTAGCTGATAAACTACCTGCTCTAGAGGGGACCACCATGAGTGCTAGAGTAGGAGAACACATTTCAGCTTTACATGCTTCTAGGAAAGCGTTCACAGAAGCAGAGTCTTCTGAGCGGATAAGAAGGGCAATAAAAAAGCAGCTCAGGCCACAGATGACATGTATGTGACAGGAAACAAGGTCGATTACAAAAGAGCAGACTGTCCTGAGTGAAAGGGACCAGGGACAGTTATTGGTCAGGATGGAGCTGTTGTATTTGTAAGACATGGGGGTGGGGGGCACCAATCCAGGCTCTGTAAACACACAGGAGTCTCAGGATAAGCCAACTGGGCAAGACAGCAGAGAGACAACAAGCAAGAGAGGCAGTTAAACAATGTAGCAGGAAGCTCAGATGATGAAGAAAATACAGACAGCACACACACAACACCAGCGCCACACAACAGACACACAACACCAGCGCCACACAACAGACACACAACACTAGTGACACACAACAGACACACAACCCTAGTGACAGGGGGAAGAATACAGGAGAAGTGGTTCATCCTACAATGACACCGAGTGAAACAGATCCCAATGTTGGTGGTAACTCTGTCTCTTCTGCTGGTGTAAAGTTAAAAACAGGTCAGACTGTAACATCCATGAAACCTGATGGTAGTGGTCTACAGAGAGCCAAGGTCTTAGGCAGAGCAGGCAAGGCTTCTGGAAGGCACACAAACTGGTTTAATGGCAGCACGTGCTGTGCAGAGAGAAGCCTCTCTTAATGAAACTGAACAGGAGCAGCTTAGGTCAACAATAGGACAGATACTACGGGATGCAAAACAAACCAGACCAGACATTATGTTTGATGCCAGCAGCTGAGCGTCAAATATAAAAGATGACACAGTCCAGTCTATTCATGAGACTAATAAGGTTCTCAGAAAGCTTAAATCTGAAAAGGTGTCTCTCAGGTTCCAGCATTTGGGAAACAGTGATGCTCTACACATTATTGTTTTCAGCGATGCTTCTCTTGGGAATCTCCCTGATGGGGGTACACAGGGGGGTACATTGATTGGTCTAATGGGAGAAGGAGGGAAGTTGTCTCCTCTCTGTTGGCAATCTAAGAGAATTAGACGTGTTGTGAGGAGTCCTCTGGCCGGGGAAACTCTGGCCATGTCACATGGAATAGACAAGGCTGTTTTTCTGGCTACCCTCTTTTCTGAGCTCACAAGTGGAAAAGCAGAACAAAATGCTCCTCCGTTGATCTGTGTGACGGACCATCACTCTCTGATTGATGCTCTCACGTCAACAAAACAGGTCACTGAAAAACGACTCAGGCTGGAAATAAGCAGCATAAAGGAGCTCATCCAGACTGAGAAGATAAGGAAAGAGCTCTGGTCAGACACAAAGACTCAACTCGCTGACTGTCTTACCAAAAAGGGAGCATCAGCTCTGGTGCTGTTAAAAGCCCTCAGTGGGGGTCTGTGGTGCTGTTAAAGCCCTCAGTGGGGGTCTGTGGTGCTGTTAAAAGCCCTCAGTGGGGGTCTGTGGTGCTGTTAAAAGCCCTCAGTGGGGGTCTGTGGTGCTGTTAAAAGCCCTCAGTGGGGGTCTGTGGTGCTGTTAAAAGCCCTCAGTGGGGGTCTGTGGTGCTGTTAAAGCCCTCAGTGGGGGTCTGTGGTGCTGTTAAAGCCCTCAGTGGGGGTCTGTGGTGCTGTTAAAGCCCTCAGTGGGGTCTGTGGTGCTGTTAAAGCCCTCAGTGGGGGTCTGTGGTGCTGTTAAAAGCCCTCAGTGGGGGTCTGTGGTGCTGTTAAAGCCCTCAGTGGGGGTCTGTGGTGCTGTTAAAGCCCTCAGTGGGGGGTCTGTGGTACTGTTAAAGCCCTCAGTGGGGGTCTGTGGTGCTGTTAAAGCCCTCAGTGGGGGTCTCTGGTACTGTTAAAGCCCTCAGTGAGGGCTTTAACAGTGCGGTTGATGGTGGACATGTGTGTCTAAGCTAGCTGTGTACTCAATAAAGGTTAGAACTGAGTAAACGTTGTGTTAATTAGGAGGAACACCTTCAGGGTCTTCCACATGGTGAAGGATGGTAGAAGGTGGAAGGTCTACAGTTCATTATTAATTAACAACGGTATCGGGTATCGACAGATACACAAAGCCCAGGCATCGGGACCAGGACTGAAAAAGTCATATCAGTGCATCCCTAAATAAAACTGGCAACAACCTGGTCCCATCAGCTGATCTGCAGCAGACATTTCATTTTTAGAGTCACATTCCAGCAGGAGTCCTCTCAGGACAGATCTAGTAGGTCTACACCCCACTATCTACTTTACAAAGAGCCCACCATTGGACACGAGCAAGCATTTGGTGGAACAGGGGCAGACACCAGGGCCAAGCCAGGAAGGTTATATGATAGGAGAACACTGACCTGAACATGGCTGCTATCAGAGGCCCAGTCTGCTGCTGGTCTTCTGGGGACCTCGTTGCTCCGCTGCTCCTGGTCCTGGTTGTCCTCCTCCATTCCTCTCTGGTCCTGAAGTCCAGCAGATCTCCACTGTGGCTGCTGGACTCCCTCTGGATTCTGTTCAGTCCAAATCAAAGCAGGCAGAGATATTCAGGAGCTGCTGTCTCTTCTCGTTCTGCTCACATCATCACACAACTAAAAGAAGAGTCTGGAAACTCAAAGCTGTCCAACTGCTCCATTTCCTTCCTCCTACAACATGAACTCGGAGTAGTTTGGAGAAAACAGCTTTACACATGTGTGGGCTGGCCAGCACTGGAGAATCGTAGACTCAGTCATTGGTATATGTTCATTTATAAGGGTATTTTGCGTCTGCTCCCCTCATATCTGTGTGAATATATTCAACCAAAAGCAGCTGGACCCCCCCCCACTGCTTTGAAACTACAGACTGGGAGGCACTCTGCACCCCCCACGGCACCGACACTGACAGCAGGACCCAATGCATCACAGACTATAT
>JABXJD010000328.1:202500-212500 GCA_013375575.1 Percina caprodes
CAGCACATATAGCACATTAAAGTCAGATCAGCAATAAAAGCAACACATGAAACACTTTAGAGAATGGGAATGCTGTTTGTTGATTGGCTGACGCTACACTAGATTGAGGATTTTGTAAAAAGAAGGTGAAGAAGTGAGAATAGTTGAAAAAGTGGGAATGGGTTTAATTATCAGGAATGTTTTGAAAAGTTGAATAAAACCCAGAATGGTTGAAAAATGTGGAATAAAATGATTCAATATCTGTAGATAATTTTAAGATGATGCTAAATGGGATTAGTGGCTTCAATTTGGATGAATGAAAAGAGGGAAATGTGTCAGATACACACACACACACACACACACACACACACACACACAGACACACACACACACACACACACACACACACACAGACACAGACACACACACACACACACACACACACACAGACAGACAGACACAGACAGACACACACACACACACACACACACACAGACACACACACACACACACACACACGTTATCCAATTAAGTGCCGCTGTGTAGACTGGAGTTAGAGTCTGGTCTACATGACCTGCTGTTGTGTAGACTGGAGTTAGAGTCTGGTCTACATGACCTGCTGCTGTGTAGACTGGAGTTAGAGTCTGGTCTACATGACCTGCTGCTGTGTAGACTGGAGTTAGAGTCTGGTCTACATGACCTGCTGCTGTGTAGACTGGAGTTAGAGTCTGGTCTACATGACCTGCTGCTGTGTAGACTGGAGTTAGAGTCTGGTCTACATGACCTGCTGCTGTGTAGACTGGAGTTAGAGTCTGGTCTACATGACCTGCTGCTGTGTAGACTGGAGTTAGAGTCTGGTCTACATGACCTGCTGCTGTGTAGACTGGAGTTAGAGTCTGGTCTACATGACCTGCTGCTGTGTAGACTGCAGTTAGAGTCTGGTCTACATGACCTGCTGCTGTGTAGACTGGAGTTAGAGTCTGGTCTACATGACCTGCTGCTGTGTAGACTGGAGTTAGAGTCTGGTCTACATGACCTGCTGCTGTGTAGACTGGAGTTAGAGTCTGGTCTACATGACCTGCTGCTGTGTAGACTGGAGTTAGAGTCTGGTCTACATGACCTGCTGCTGTGTAGACTGCAGTTAGAGTTCAGTAGACTCTTCAGCATTCACCAGGTTAATCAGCATCAGCAAAGGAGACTCTGCTCCAATGAGCATGGTTCTAGTTCCAGGTTTATATTTAGAATAAGCACCACGGAGAGGGACTCAGTCTCACTAAGAGCTGGTTCATTTAGCAAATGGCAATAAATTGTGATCTTCTTTTGGTGCTATTAGAATAAATAACACTTCAAACAATATTTTAGAAAAATCTCAAAAATCTTACCACTAAAGTGAAAAAGGCTGTTGCTGTAATCCAGTTCATTTTGGTGGTCGGCGTGGCAACAGGACAGGAACCCTGTCTCATCACTCCTTTGTGTTGGGATCCATCTAGTGGTGGTTCTGGGTCACAACACCAGGTACTGGTCTACATGGAGGCCTGTTCTGCTGCTGCAGTGGAGCAGGTCGTCATGGAGACGTGCTCGGACATGAGGAAGGCTGTCAGCTCTCAAATGTTCAGAGTTTAAATTAATACCCCGCACTCATCAATTATTGTTGTTGGACTCTTTCAGAGAGATGATACAACATTTAAATGTGGCTTTAAACAATAATGTCAACTTCCATCATAGAAAACTAAAGTTCTTGTTATTGTCAGACGTTCCTCGCTAGAAGAAGCTCTGCAGAACAACTAGAGATGAAAACAGGAAGAATGTCTTTAACATTTAATCACACCACACTCCTATCTGGAATTACATTTTAGATATTAATAATAGCATTTCTCCTGGTCAAAGGGATATTCTAACAGTCAGAATGGGAATTAAAGATATGCACAATAACATTCTTACTTGTAGAAATTGTTTTTCAAGATATCTCCAACTTTAATTAGTCAAAACTACATTTAAATCCTCAAATAGTACAAGTGGCTGTTTTAATATTTAGTAGCTAGACTGGATATTTATTGCAGATATCTGTATTTAATTCTTCCGAGTGAGAAAGAACTTTCTAGATATCTGCCATAGATTTTATTAGAATATGTCTCCATCCTGTTGTGTAGACCAGTTTTTATTAAAGAACAGCAGTGCTGACAAAGCTCTGCTTACTGAACATTTCCTCCAGGGATCAAGTCACTGCTTCCTCAGGCCTTGTGTTCAACACCTGCTTTATTTTACAGCTTTTATTCTACAATCACATATTTACACATTTCTTTGACTCATAAACCATCTTACAGAATTCATGAAACAGATAAAAAATGGCCAAAGTGACCAGTAATTATCCAAAAGACTTTTCACACAAGATAGAAACATCCATTAACTTTTTATAGCCGGTATAACAAGGACACATACTGTGTTCTGGAGACATTATGGGATGTAATAGGTCTCACTCTTAAATGAAGCTTCATGACACAATGAAATATTCAGCAATATGTTTTCTGTGGCTGCTCATCAAATACTAATAAATGTGGATGTTTTGCATCATTTGTTTGCAAATGAACTCAAACTCCATCTTGACGTATTTGGTGTCTTTAGAAACTGATTTCTTCTGGAAGTTATAATAAATGTCTGTGGGTTTAACAGGTTTAAATAGATATCGTCTACATAACGTGTGTCATGATGCATCAAATTATTGTGTTGATTATGTCATCAGATACATATAATACAACCTGTTAACAATGAAGTGTTTATCAATCAACACAGAAAATAGAAATAAATCAATAAATGAAATAAGTGAGAGGAGAATGCTATTCAATATACTATCTACGACCCCCCCCACTCGACAGCACACTGGCTGAGACCCCTCCACCCAAATAGGGCCACAGAAGGTCATTGCTGCCTGTGGCTATCAGACTATATAACTCCTCCTCAAGCATTACACACTTAGAGGGTCAGAACTGGACTAATAACACACATGTCTACATCTGAATCTCAATATTCTACATCTGAATCTCAATATTCTTGGACAATTATGTGCAATAATTCCTCAGTTACATGCGCGATATCTATTTATTCACTGATGCCACTCATGTTCACGCTGTACTTTATGTTCATACTGTACTCTATATTTACACTATACTTCAGTAGCATTTAGCAACAGAATCTTTCCAACCATGGCCGTATCTACCATTAAAGGACACGGAGGTCTGGATCTCCTCTGTGTTGCCCTCACCCCCCCACCCCAAAAAGAGATGAAACTGCCTAAATAAAACTTGTACAACACCAAGATACAACTTGTTCTTCTGTCTGATCATCTTGTGTGCGGGTGGGGGAGTGGGGGGACTGAGTAGGCGGTGAAGTGGATTTTGCAGTCGTAACTATCCAGTCTATGACCATCACCATTGTTTTTGGGTATAGTGTCAACAAACAGCTTTTCTTTCTAGTGACTACAGCAGGTACTTAACAGTCAAATTAGTGTATATAACTAGTAGAATTTTACTTTTCAATGCTATTTATCTCCAGACATCTGACAAAAAAGCTGTCGTGCTGCATGTAAACAGTGCAGTGGCCATTGATGCCATCCAATATTAATGTAATGTTAGCTAGTTTCACTTGGATGAATGTTAACGTTACCTTATATGGTGTGTTAGCTGGTTAATTGTATGACTAATGTTGTTATCTTAACATTATGAGAGAACAGTAACCTCTAATGTAACCATACGCTGGTACTATATAAATAGATCAACTGAGTTGTGTTTAATTTCTTCAATGAGACAATCTGAAATGAAGAGACTACTTCAGACAAAGCTTTCTCTTGGGAAGGGACGAGATGAACAAGATCATGATGAGACCCAAAGAAAAAGGAAGACACTGTATTCTCACAAAGTATAAAGTATTCTGATTCTGATTAGTTTACTATGACAGGAGAGATGATCAGAGGGGCAGAGTTTTTACCACCTTCATTATTACCAGTATGGAAGAATGGGAAGAGTTTCTCAGTGAAGGAGCAGCCAGTAAAGGAGTAGATAAGAGCTGCAGCATCTACGTCATAAAAGGAGACCAGACCCTCGTCATAGTCCACAAACACCCCCACCTTCTGAGGAGGAGACTTCAGAGAGAGAAGGACTTGAGGGTCAGCGAGAGCTTTGCATTCATTTCCATTTCTCAACCATATCGTCCAGTAACCATCCTCAGTGCTCAGTGTGATGTCTTCCTTCCTGTTGATCGACTCTCTGGCCACTCCTAAAGTCCATTTAGTCTTTCTTTTAACTTGGACCTCAAAGTGAAATCTGCCTGAAGAGAAACTCTGTTTTCCTAAAACATTAGTACGATTAGAAAACCGCTTTTTGGAATTCTTTACATCAGTATGATTCACTTGTTCCCCGTCATCAGACAGGATGAGTTCAGGATGTGCTGTAGTCAGGGACTCTTCAGTTGGATTGGTCGTCGTGGTTACCCTTCCTCACATACATACACATTTTCAGATACACACATCTCTGCTCTGCACACACATTTCCCTTCCTGCTCTGGGCATGTCCTAACAGATCCCTCTCACTTCCCTTATTCTCTACACACACATTTCATCACATGCTTATTCATAATCACATTTAAAATCATAACCTCCTTCATTCTGTCTTCTGGTTATAATCATATTTTAGTTGATTACATTATAATTGTTCCACCAAATACATCATATTCTTTACTTCTACTTAACCAGTTCCATAATCGTCTGAAAAGTACCTAATTATTACTATTGGTTACTATAAAGGTTATACTCATTTGTGTTATTTAGTTGGAAAATACCTTGCAGTTACAAGACTCAATAGTCACTGTTTGCACATCTGTCCCTTGAGTTGTAAAGGACAGAGCGGGACAGCTCACATGAGGCTCGTTGGAGACGAGCTGCACCTCGCCTGTAAAGGGGACGAGAGCGGGGGGACGGGGACCAGAATCCGCTCCCAAGTTGGACAGTTTCCGCAGCCTTCAGGCTGGACAGGAAGTGACAGGAACACTGTGATCCCATTTAATAAAATGTTATCAGACCCATATATCAGCTGGTCCACAGTCTCTAGTTGTTTTTATTATGACAGAGTAGCTCTCAAAAAGCTCTACATGTGATCTGTTGCTGATTTTAATAAACAACAGACTGGAGATGATCTGTAATCTGAACAGATTTAGTCTCTCTGACTTCTAAACGTCACTATCAGCCACACAACATGTGTTCTGGATAGAATACGCCTTCAAATTAAACTAATAGCAATTAAAATCCCTCCAATTCAAAATCAATAAAAAGTTCATAAAAACATCATCATGTTAAGTCGATTCTGAACCAATCAGTTGTTAGCTCAGCTGATCTCAGGCCTCTCAGCCTGGGTCTTACAGTCGGTGAAAAGCAACTGTGCTGCCTGCGTCTCAGAACTGAGTCCACTACGGTTCAAAGCAGAGGGTTAAAACTATTTACATGAATGACAGGACTACCCCTTCAAAGGGAGGGAGCGTAATATGTAGTCGTAGCCATGACAACATACATGCTGTTCAGAAGATAGAGTTACTGCTGGTCAGCCTTCAATGTGGAGAGAAGATCAGAATATAACAACACAGCTATCAGGGCATGAGGAGGAGGAGGAGGAAACAGCTTGGCTCTGAAACATGTTCACAACGAGGCAGTGTGAATGCGCTGGTGTTTTTTAAGGTGACCACTCTGAGAAAAGGTTTTCCCACATTGTTCACACCAGTACGACTTCTCTCCAGTGTGAATGAGTTGGTGTTTTTTAAGGTTACCACTCAAAGAAAAGGTTTTCCCACATTGTTCACAGCTGTACGGCTTCTCTCCAGTGTGAATGCGCTGGTGAATTTTAAGGTTATCACCACGAGAAAAAGTTTCCCCACATTGTTCACAGCTGTACGGCTTCTCTCCAGTGTGAATGAGTTGGTGTTTTTTAAGGTTACCACTCAAAGAAAAGGTTTTCCCACATTGTTCACAGCTGTACGGCTTCTCTCCAGTGTGAATGCGTTGATGTATTTTTAGGGTACTCTGCTGTGTGAAAGCTGCCCCACATTGATCACAGCTGTACGGCTTCTCTCCAGTGTGAATGCGTTGATGTATTTTTAGGTAACTCTGCTGTGTGAAAGCTGCCCCACATTGATCACAGCTGTACGGCTTCTCTCCAATGTAAACTATCTGATGAATCTTTAAATGTCTTGATGATGTGAAGGTTTTGTCACAGTGCTGACAGTGGTGATGTTTGACTCCTCTTCCTCTCCGTTTCTAGACAGAAAAACAGAGAGTGAGTTAGTGAGGTCCCGCTGTAGAGATCTATTTTAAACTAGAAACTATGTCACCATTTAGAGCATGTCTGTGGAACATAGTTTGACTGATGCATTACCTTTCTTAATTATCTGTCAACATCCCCATTATGGAGTTGCATTATGGGAAATGTAACATCCAGTGATTGTTAGTTTGTGATAAATAAACTACTTTTGATCCATTAATGTGTACCCTCCCTTTTTATTGCCAGCCTTTAGCCTTAAAGTTGTAAATGTTTTTTCCCCCCAGATTTTTACATTGCACTTGTATCTGTAGGGTTATCGTGTTGTCTTTATGTTGCTGGACTAGGTCTACTGCAGTAAAGTCATTTGGAACCATTGTCCCTGATAGACATTAGCAATGAGGGGCACCAGTTGACCTTTGACCTTTTGTTTTAGCTTGTTGTTGTTGCTAAATCCAACTTGTATCTCCAGCAGTATTGGGCAGTAACGATACTAGTTTAACTACTTCTCAGTAGCATCACTGGTTTCTGAATCAAACAGTTTTTTAGAGGTTTACCTCTTTTATTGAGCAAGTAATGTGGTATTGTCCACACATGCTACATTTCCTCAAGCATTTCTGAATAAATTGCAAGCATTAAATCTTCATAAACACGCTCATGCAGCACATCATTTGAAAGCTTAAAGTCTCATGAGTCCATTAAGCCCACACATAAAGCATAAGGTGACTTATAGCGGTTATAATCATGTTATGAAGTAAAGAAACACAGAAAGATTAGAGTCTAAGTCGAGTGGGTTTTCCTACCCGTTTCCTTTTTGCACAGCGGTGAAAGATCACCAAAAACTTTTTTTTCCTACATCGCCAACAGTCCAAGGTATTGGAATATCCAAGCCTTGTAATCCAAAATTAGCTGGTCCCCTCACAATCTTGTAGTTTCTGGCCAAGTTTCAATGTAGAGAAATCTAGATAGTTCCTAATTTCTGCGTTTTGATCGCTTGTATCGTCTCCCCTCGGCGCGGTACAAAGTAGCTCTGCCCCCCGGCAGAAAGTATGAAGCACGAGCTTTCAAGTGAACTTTGTTGCCGGCCAATCCGTCTACTGTAACCCAAGCTGTCCCTTATGGAAGCCAATCATGTGGCAGGATTCGGAGGGCAGCCACGTGGGAAAGATTCAGAAATACTGAAAGATCTGGGTGTGGAAGGACTGTGTTGGTCTGGGACGGTGCCTAGAGAGTGGCAGACCAGAGTGGTGGTTCCCCTCTTCAAAAAGGGGGACCAGAGGGTGTGCGCCAATTACAGGGGTATCACACTTCTCAGCCTCCCTGGTAAAGTCTACTCCAAGGTGTTGGAAAGGAGGGTCCGGCCGTTAGTCGAACCTCGGATTGAAGAGGAACAATGTGAATTCCGTCATGGTCGTGGAACAACTGATAAGGTCTTCACTCTTGCAAGAGTCCTGGAGGAAGCCTGGGAGTATGCCCAACTGGTCTACATGTGTTTTGTGGATCTGGAGAAGGCATATGACCGGGTCCCCAGGGACATACCGTGGGAGGTGCTGCGGGAGTATGGGATGAGGGGGTCCCTTCTCAAGGCCATCCAATCTCTGTATGACCAAAGCGAGAGCTGTGTCTGGGTTCTCGGCAGTAAGTCAGGCTCGTTCCAGGTTCTGGAGGATTGGCCTCCGCAGGGGCTGCCCTTTGTCACCAATCCTGTTTGTAATATTAAGGACAGGATATCGATGCGTAGTCAGAGTGGGGAGGGGTTGCAGTTCGGTGGGCTCAGGATCTCATCGCTGCTTTTTGCAGATGATGTGGTCCTGACGGCATCATCGGTCTGTGACCTTCAGCACTCACTGGAACGGTTCGCAGCCAAGTGTGAAGCGGCTGGGATGAGGATCAGCACCTCTAAATCTGAGGCCATGGTGCTCAGCAGTTCGCGAATGAGGCGACCATGGAGCGGGAGACTGGTCGGGAATCTGAGCAGCTGGTGTGGTATTACATTCCATTTTTCGCACTGTTGTGTCAAAAATGGATTTCCTCTGGATGGGGGCTAGCGTCTCCCTTAGAGACAGGGTGAGAAGCTCAGTCATCTGAGAGGAGCTTGGAGTAGAGCCGCTGCTCCTTCACATCTAAAGGAGCCAGTTGAGGTGGTACGGGCATTTGGTAAGGATGCCTCCTAGGCTCCCCCCTAGGGAGGTGTTCCAGGCACATCCAGCTGGGAAGATGCCTCTGGGAAGACCCAGGACTAGGTGAAGAAATTATATCTCCAACCTGGCTTGGGAACGCCAGGGGATCCCCCAGTCGGAGCTGGTTGATGTGGCTCAGGAATGGGATAAGTTTGAACTGGAGCTGCTGCCCCCTCGACCAGATACCGGATAAGCGGATGAAGATGGATAGATAGATGGATGTTAAGTCGATTCTGAACCAATCAGCTGTTAGATCAGCTGAGATGCCGGCTTTCCCAGCATGCTCTGCTGGGTCCGCCTGGGTCTTACAGTCAGTGAAAAGCAACTGTGCTGCCTGCGTCTCAGAACTGAGTCCACTACGGTTCAAAGCAGAGGGTTAAAACTATTTACATGAATGACAGTACTACCCCTTCAAAAGGGAGGGAGCGTAATATGTAGTTGTAGCCATGACAACATACATGCTGTTCAGAAGATAGAGTTTATAATATTAAGGACAGGATATCGAGGCGTAGTCGGAGTGGGGAGGGGTTGCAGTTCGGTGGGCTCAGGATCCTCATCGCTGCTTTTTGTGGTCCTAATGGCTTCATCGGTCTGTGACCTTCAGCACTCACTGAAACGGTTCGCAGCCAAGTGTGAAGCGGCTGGGATGAGGATAAGCACCTCTAACAGTCACCAGACCCAATCAAGATGGTTTGGGGAGAGCTGGACCGCAGAGTGAAGGCAAAAGGGCCGACAAGTGCTGAGCATTCTGGGAACTCCTTCAAGACTGTTGGGAAACCATTTCAAGTGACGACCTCTTGAAGCTCATCAAGAGAATGCCAAGAGTGCAAAGCAGTAATCAGAGCAAAGGGGGGGGGGGGGTACTATGAAGAAACTAGAATATAAGACATGTCTTCAGTTATTTCAGACTTTTTTGTTAAATACATAATTCTACATGTGTTTTATAGTTTTGATGCTTCAGTGATCATCTACAGTGTAAATAGTCAGGAAAATAAAGGAAACACATTGAATGAGAAGGTGGTTCCTAACTTTTGGCCTGTACTGTGTGTGTGTCTGGAGGAACCTCTTTCCTTCACTCACCTCCTCCTTCTTCCTCTTGCTCCCTCGCTCCTCTGAGTCTCCCGAGGCCTCCCTGACACCTTTCCTCTTGCCCTCCTCCTCCTCGTGTTTCTGCATGTACTCGGCGATAAGGTCCAGGTCCAGGTGGTCTTGCGGCTCCCATGTGTTCTCCTCACTGGAAAGGTGAGTGCAGACAGAAGAACATCTCCTCACACTTTGTTTTTAGACAATCCATTCTCCCTCTAATTCATCATCCTATTAGTCCTTTTTTCTATTTCTAAGGTTATTTGTGGGTCTGCAACTTAGAGTCAAAATACCAAACCTTCAACTTTGAGGGCGTGATACAATGCTAACATTTATTTGCAATATGTAAATATATTATATATATCAGGACCAAGACCACCAAGTATTAATATTATAGACTCATACTTACTCTGAGAACCCCTTCCATTTCAGCAGAAACTCTACTCTTCCCTTCACCACCCT